>QZGG01000700.1:0-110680 GCA_006409495.1 Sedum album
TCAGTAATAATACAGCAGAACTCTTAATACATGTCCATATCCTTCACATCCAAAACATCGGATCCCTTTATCTTTCTTTTCAGCGGTCGTTCCTTGATCATCTATTCTGTTTCTTCTTCCTCTGGGGTTTCCACCGCCTCTGCCAGTTTTCCTAGAGTCAGTCCTTTCGGATCCTTGTTTGTTCAGCTTCTTCAGGAACTTTGAGAAGTTATTAGCGATCATAGCAAATTGTTCATCATCTGATTCAGAATCACATCTCGGTGTTTCACTTTTGAACGCTACTCCTTTACTCTTCTTAGTTGGTGCTTCTACCTCAAGTTCGTATTCATATGATTTTAACGTCCCCATCAGTTCTTCTAATTTGAGAGTTTTCAGATTCTCGGTTTGCATGATAGAAATTTTGTGCATGGCAAACTTGCTGGATAATGCTCTTAATGCCTTTTTCACCAATTTTTCATTGCTGAGTGTTTCTCCTAGAGCATGTGATTGATTAGCAATATCCATTAATCTTTTGTTGAACTCTGTTACTGATTCATCTTCATTCATCTTCAGATTTTCAAACTGAGAGGTGAGAGTCAGCAACCGGCTCTCCTTGACCCTATCTGTTCCCTCATAGGTAGTCTGTAATATATCCCAAGTCTGTTTGGCAGACTCACATTCTGAGATTAGTGAGTATACATCCGGATCTACTGCTCCAAAGATTGCTGATAGTGCTCTGGCGTTTGCTGAAGCAGCCTTTTCTTCTTCTACATTCCATGTCTCTTCCCTTTTTATAGTGATAGTTCCATCAGTTGCCATTACCTTTGGCGGAGTCCATTCAACTATTACGTTTCTCCAAGCTCTGTCATCCAAGGACTTAATGTAAGCTCTCATTCGGGTTTTCCAGTAAGAGTAGTTTGTTCCATCTAACACGGGGGGACGTAACTGTGCTTCTCTAGCATTCATCATTCTTGATAAGATCTCACTCAGTGTGTCGAGTGACCCGCTCTGATACCAATTGAAATTATGTCTCGAACTTACTTCAGACAATCTGAAGCAAAGCTTGTGTTGTAATTTAACTAACAGTAAAGTAAAAGACACAAGACTTGTTAACCCAGTTCGGCTCCTTTAAGGCTTAGTCTGGGGGGCTTACTCCAAAGCCCGATGGAAACGTTTCACTAATAAGTTCAAGTACAATTACACCAAATTGACTTTCTCAAAGAACTCTAATGAAACAACTCACAAAAACCTCAGTCCGAGAGTACTGAAACCTATCAGCTATCCACCAGATCAGAACTCCTCTGATCTCTTGTTCGTCAAGTGAACGACGCTCTACTTCCTCTGAAACTATAGTCAAGAACAACTCCTAGGAGACAGCGAATCACCTATGAATTGCAGTAAGCTCCTTCACCGCACCTGTCCGTGCAAATAGCTTAATATCCTTTAGTTCGTATGTAGACTTCCTCAACAATTCAGCTCTCTCAATACTCTATCAGAAAGTCACACTTCGATCCGTTCTTTGTCATCTGAATTTATAGTGTTCTATCTAACATAAAGATAGAAACTTACTAATTCTAATTGTTTTCAGATTTCCTATTTCTAATCGACTTTAGATATTAGAAATTTCCTAATTTCAGAAACTTCCTAATTCTAATCGATTTCCTAATTCTGATCGAATTAAAACTCCGCAACAATGTCCTGATCTATTCCGATCTCTCCGCCTTTGACATTGTAGCACGCCAATACGTTGTAATCTGAATGTCGCTGTTCATCCAGACTGTACACTCCTGCTTCACCTCTTGCTTCAGCAGCTGTGACCTGTTTGCTAACAAATGTGCACACACTGAGTTCACTTCGCCCATTGAACTCTCAAAAACTACTCGTGACTCAAAAGATCTCGCGAGAATTGTATATTAGTGAGGAGGAATTGAAGGTGTATATTCTTCCATTCACTATCGTGCCTATTTTATAGGGCAAACTTACAAACATCATTCCATGAAAATCATTGTTCTAAGTCATTTTTTCAATCTGTGAGCCCCACACTGTGGGGGTCCCTAAGCTCCCGACTATATTTTATAACTGGTTTCACATTACTAGTGAGACGCTGGATATGTACAACAATCAACTACCAACTACCCATTTGGCTCGTTTTTATCGTGGACATTTTTTTTAAAATTTTAGTAAATAATTGATAGGAAAACTCCAAGTGTATTGCCTTTAATAATTAGGGTTTTGTCTCAGCATGTAGATGTGATGACTCCACTCTATAACCATTACCTTCTAAAGAGTACTATATAAACTAAGTACTTCAACCATCAAAGAACATCATCAAGTAGGAAATTCACTCATTAAGTCGCATCTTACTCAAGAAGTAACATGGAGTTACAAAGCATGGAGTTAGAAAGCTGTCAAACATGTATGAGTTATTGGCTCAGTAAAGGGCGTAATATGTATGGATATCGATTTCTAAGTCGTGATGAACATATACCTGAAGCACATACTAAAGAAGATACGCCGTCAGCACCAAACACCTGTAATCAACATATGCCTGAAGCACTTCCTGCAGAAAATTCACAATCAGAACCAGACACTTGTGAAGGACGTAAACCCCAAGAGGTTTCAGCATTTGCACAACCGATGCCTGCTGAGTTTCAGCACCAATCAGGTTTGTATTCCTTGGATTCATCTTCACAGAAAACATACAAACTCATAATACTTGAAATAAATTCTCAACCCATATTTTTCATGATTAGACAAAATTTATGTAATAATTAACTGTGCTAATTGTTCACTGAGTGCATATATAATCATCATTCGCGATCAAAGAAATTTTTTGATGCTATAGCTTCCAAACCAAAGGAGGACATAACAAATAATGGCATACACTAATTTGGTTGGAAGTTGTTGACTAAGCTACACTTACATATATCAATATATACTCAAGACTGTTGTTATACATAACTTGCAGTTGGAGACGACGAGGATAAAGCTAAACCCAGTCAGACTGGATTTAAATACCCTTGTAGTGATTCTACGATTGAAGGTAAGGTAGAAACACTGGTACTATATATTTACATTTTCATGTTACTTTTGATATTATTGGCTCAAAAACGGCATATGGATATCCAGTGGCGGATCCAGAACTCCGAGTTAGGGGGACAAACTAAAAATACAAAATGTATAAGAAAGCCTAATTAAAACCACTCCCTAACTTGGAATCGAACCCACCCCTCCACAAATTAAAATTAAGCCGACCAGCTGCGCTAAAGCAACTTTAAGATTCATTTCAATATAAATTAATTAGTACAATAGAAGAAAATAGCCTAAATATAAGCTAAACTGAAAAAACAAAGCTGGGATTTCGAGCTCGATCCTCGAGAGATTTTGCCAAACCCAACTACACTACACTATATAAATCTGTATGCACTGGTTCAATTTACGCATTTTCTTAAATATTGCAGCGTACTCGCCCCCCAGCTCCCCTGCTTCCGCCCGTTATCCCTCAAAGCCGATGCCCCCTGCTTCCGACCCTTATCCCTCAAACACGATGCCCTTTGCTTGCGCCCCTCGTCCCAAAAACTCCCTCGCTTCCGCCCCTCGTCCCTCAAACCCCCCTGCTCCCCCCTCTGGTCTCTCAAACCCCCCTGCTCCCGACCCTTGTGCGCCCTCAGGTTAGTGTTTTAGTATATCCTTTGAACTACTGTAACTGAATTACCTGTTTTCCTCAGATGTTGTTTGTATATTTATTTTAATAAAAAAAAGAGTTACAGAAAGAAAATTTGAATGATTATTGTAGTAGTAGTTATTTTTCTTCTTTTAATTTCTATAATGTCTTGATAGAAAACATACAAATTCATTGGCCTTCAATAAATTCTTGACTCAGATTTTTCATGATTAGACAGGAAGTAAGTAATTGTAAACAGTGCTAATTTTCCATTGTATGAGTAAATATATATAATCATCACTTAGGATCAAAGTGAATTTTTGGTTGTGTTGATTAAGTTACACTTACAAGTATCATTCAAGACTGTTGTAATTTATAACTTGAGTGATTTGCAGTTGGAGATGACAAGGATAAAGCTAAACCGGGTTGGGCCAGATACCCTATGCCTTGCAGTAGCTGTCTTGGAATTGAAGGTAAGGTAGAAACACTGTTAGTAGAAAGTTACATGTTCATATTGCTTTCGATCAATGAAGAAACACTAATGACCTGTACTGGAACTTTGATGTCATGGCGAATGTGAAGATACGAGAATGTACTGTGATGACGATTTTAGCGGGGAGTTTGAAGATGAAAGTTATGATGAGAGTAGTGAATATGAGGAAGATATAGACGAGAAACTTATGGAAAATGGCAAAAAAATGGAGATGGATACAAAAGATTCTTTTAAATTGTACAAAGCTGCAATGGATGGAAACTGGGAAAGTGGAAAAAATATATTTCGTAAGTATAACAAAATAGCACGAAGAGCTAGAATAAGAGCAGGCTCTGAAACAGCACTACATGTTGCCGTTGGGAGTGGTCAAAGGTCAATATTATTTGTTAAAAACCTCTTGCACTTTTGGTCTAAAAAAGAGTTGGAGATGAAGAGGGGTGATGGTTGTACATCTTTGGGAATTGCTGCCAAGGTTGGAAATCTGGAAGCTGCAGAAGTATTGGCCAAAAGACACCCTAAATTAATCAACATTCCCGATGGTAAAAATAGATTTCCTGTACACCACGCAGCCGAATATGGGCATAAGGAGATGCTTCTCTATTTTCTGGAGGAAACTAAAAAAGAACGGGATTCCAATCAGAAAACTAAAAAAGAACAGGATCCCAATCCGGAAACGAAAAAAGAACAGGATCCCAATCCGGAAACTAAAAAAGAACAGGATCCCAATCCTTATGATCTCAAAGAAGGCGGTCCTAAGCTTCTTCGTCTCATCATACAAGCCGAATTTTATGGTATATTTACTTCTTACATTTAAAGAAAACATATAAATTTTGTGATGTGTCTTGTTAACTATAAATTGATCTCTTATTTGTATTCTCTAATTAATACTCACAGATGCAGCTCTTCAATTGCTTCAACTTGTGCCCGAACTTTCAATCTCTGGAGATGAATCCTATCTAGCTCTATTGTTATTAGCTAAAAATCCTTTTGCATTTTCATGTTGGAGAAACGAAGGTGTATTCTTACCACTCATTTATAAATGTGAGTTTCTCCATTTCAATTTTGTTAAATATTCCTCCATTTTTGCATTGTCTTTTTTGTTAATTCTCAGTGGCATTTTTTCATTATTCAATCCATGTTTTCAATATCACCAGGTGTGCCAAAGCCTCATATAAAACAATCATACCGGCCTACTTGTGACGTTGAAAATGGAGTAACCAGTAATGAAAATTTATCAGACGACTCTCATTTCCACTGTCGAAAATACCTTCTTTCAGGTTTGACTAACCAGTAACCATCTATAGCGGAACTTTTTTCTCTGCGGTTTAAACTTCACTAAAACAGTTTCATTCTGAACACTGAATTGTTTATGTAATATAAATTTACAGGGTTGCGAAACATGCACCATGTGATATGGACAGTTTTTGAGCAAATAGGTATATTTTGCTAATATTAAATATATCTATGTGAGCATTCTTGTTTGCTATGTCCTGTTTTCTAACATTCGCAATTATACAGTCCCACTCCTGATTCATATAAAACATGAGAAGATGAAGGGCTATCACGCAAAGACGTTAGTGGAATTATTGTGCAGGGAAGCGTTCGAAAAGTTAGAAACATCTTCAGACGCGGCATTATTTTTTAAAATACCCCTTCAGAAAGCCGCGGAGAATGGCATTCGTATAATTGTAGAAGAAATCACAAATTCATTCCCCAATGCTACGTGGTATAAGGATGATAACCACATTGGAATATTCAGATTAGCAATAGAGAATAGACATCCTGAAGTTTATAACCTTTTGCACGATATGGGTGATCACTATATAAATCTTGTAAGGCAATCAGAAGATGATGATGGAAAAAATATTCTGCATTTGGCAGGAGGTTTGGCACCTCTTGATAGACTGGGGATCGTATCTGGTGCTGCTTTGCAATTGCAGAGGGAATTGCAATGGTTCGAGGTAATAATGTATTTTTGTCATTAAAATTGGAATACTTCATAATTTGTTTATCCTCAAAAATCTTATTTAAATTTTTCATGCAATAAAAGGAAATAGAGAGCCTAGTTCAACCATCATTCAAAACGAGAACATATCGGCCGGAGCCAAGGAAAGATAGGAAAACACCTCTTGAGTTATTTATAGAAAGTTACTCGGAGCTAAGGGGGCAAACACCTCGTGAGTTATTTAAAGAAAGTCACTCGGAGCAAGGGAAAGATGGGAAAACACCTCGTGAGTTATTTATAGAAAGTCACTCGGAGCTAAGGAAAGAGGGGGAAAAATGGATGAGAGACACTGCCAACTCGTGCACTGTGGTTGCAACGCTTATTGCTACTATTGTTTTTGCTGCTGCTATAACAGTTCCCGGAGGGAATAGTGGAGAAAATGGCAAACCCATGCTTTATTCAGAGAAAGCCTTCACCATATTTGGAGTAGCAGACGCACTTTCTTTGTTCGCTTCATGTATTTCTCTATTGATGTTCTTGTCCATCCTTACTTCTCGTTATGCAGTAGACGATTTCCTCAAATCTCTGCCAACAAGACTGATTATCGGCCTTCTTGCATTATTCATCTCAGTAGCATCGATGATGGTCGCCTTTAGTGCAACGCTCTACTTAATGTTTGGATATCAGAGAAGGTGGATTCTTGGGTGTGTTATCGGACCTTCTTGCTTAATTGTGGCAACATTTGCATCTATGCATCTTTTACTTCTTTCACAAATCATCAAATCTACTTATGGAAGAGGAATGTTCAGGAAGAGAAAAACTCACGGACATAGGAAATTCAATCTGCGATGGCCTTTTGGTTCAAACAAGTAACAACTTGCAAGTCTTTTAGTTCCAAATTATTCAAGAACGTGCATAAAAGGACAGGGAAGAGCCTCTAACAAATATCCAGTTGAAGAATATAACTGGTGGTTACTGAATAAGGATCTGTTTGTCAGTTATTTTTAGTACTCATCTGTTTGTCAGTTTTCTTTCTAATAATCATGTGTGTGTATAAATATGTTGGTTCTAAACTCTGTTTCTTTCCTTTTCTACCTTTATTTATCATAATTCCTTCTCATATTCTTAAACATCGTATCAAATAATATGCTGAGAAACTCCAGACATGTACGAATCATCAAGGCTGAATTCTACTGTATTTTTACTTTGCTGAAACTTTACGTCTAGAACGGACTAGAATAATTGTTTTCTTGTTCAAGAAATGAAGTTGTACTCCATCCATCATGTTAAGTACACTATCATTTTTGTTTCAACATATCAGTCTAGTTTTTCAACAACAATTTCCCATAACAGAAACTCCAAAACAAAATATAGACAACAAAAAACAATATGTTTTATTTATATTTTGCCTTGCGGACTTTGTAATTTGTATGCTAAAAACTACAATGAGAAAAAATAATGGAAAAAATTGCAGCTGGATGTCAGTTAGGTCAAATGTATCTCCATCTCAATGATTGATCATTTTTTTTTTAGAAAAATTATTATTATTATTATTATAAGTAAAAAGGCACAATCATGAGACCCGATGAAAATGCAAGGGATACAAAATAGACCTATTAAGACTAATAATGGGATGATGCGATCGCAATCGCTATCGGAGCTATATCATTCTTAAAAAGAAGACCTCATGTCTCGGATTCATCCGAATAGATAATTATTTCTGGCTGACTTTTGAAGCGAACCTTAGTTGGAGACCTTCCCGGAAATTTTCGACCATCGGAATGATATACAAAATCTTGATTTCTCGTATCTGTAAAATGTCTTATACGGACAGATCGCCTTAACCCCATGTTATCTTCACCCATGAGGTCACTCTTATCTGACTGCTCCTCTGTTATCTCCATGGGCCTTATCTCATCCTGGTTTACCTGAGGATCCATTTCGGTACTAAAATTGAGGTTCTCCCCTCCCTGCCGCACCTCTAGGGCTTGTACACTATCATGGCTCATACACTTTTCCTGCATGCTACTTTCTGGTTCATTGTCCACCTGAGATATTTGCCCATCAGGCAGTTGGTGATTAACAACCTCCTCAACTGTGCCACTGTCATTGGGATACTGCCTGCCAGCCAAAGCCTGAGCTCCTTTATTCTTCCTCTGAACCTCTTTCCATTCATCCTGTTTGAGGGTTGCCCTCTTCTCTTTATCGGACTGCTTCAAGAATGTTGTCTCACCTTCATGTAGGTTTGGGGCACGTTGTTCCTCTCCCATCTGATCCTTCTTCTTTCTGCAATTAGACAAGTTATGACCATGGAGCTTGCACTTGGAGCAGTATGATGTGTTCCCCTCCATTTCTATAGTCTGCCAAAACCCTTTATTGCCCGGAAGGGCTATCCACACCTTATCCGGCATAGGTTCAGCTACATCTATTTCAGCACACGCCCTCGCATACCTCATTGATGCACAGGCCTTAGTTCTTGCATCCACATCCAGAAAATATGCAAAGGAATTGACTATCGCCCCAATATAGGATTTATGCCATAGAGGGGGTGGCAAATCTGGTAACCTAATCCATTTAGTTGTCACCGTCGATTCCACTTTTGGGTTGTACTCTGGTGAGTATCTAAATAGCCGGAACCAGGCATGCTGGATTTTCCGAATGGGACATGTTAACGCTTCCACTACATCCTCCTCCGAGTCTAGAATTATGAGAAGGTGTCTCCCATCATAGATATCACTAATGGTGGCGCGGCCTCAGATCTTCCAATTGGCTTGAAGGACCTTTTTGATTTCACTAATCGTTGGTCTCCCCACCGTGAATTTGGCAACTAACGAGTGTCTAAAACAATCAGCGCCAGCGCCGTACTCCGAGATGGTGAAGGGGATTGACGGTCTACCTTCGACTACCCCATATTGGCGAGTCGACAATGGAATCGCCCCAAATCGTGGTTTCAATACTGGCTGTGCGGCTGCCGCCGAGAAAGAAAGTTTATTGACCTCTGTGGATGTTGAATTAGCGATTGGGTCAGGTGGTTTAGGATTTTGCCGATTGTCGGCAGGAGTCGCCAGAGCTAGGGTTTCCATCTTCTATTACCGAATCATTTAAAAAAGTAGAGGGAGATGGGAATCGAACCTGTGTACATATCAAAGTAAAGAAAGATTCGATTTCAAAAGGGGTGCAACAATGATTGATCAATCAAATGCACTTCAATCTCATCTCTTTAAATCTCAGCCCTTCATCTTATTCCCATCTTTGAAAATGGCTTTCCATATTTAAAAACTTGGTCTCTGCTTGTAACAACAAGAACCTGTTCCTTCTTGATTCTTTCTTGTTTCTCAGGTTGATGATGTTCTTGCTCTTGTCTGATACTTGTCATCATCATCATCATCATCATCATAGTGCAGCTTCCTCCTTGAGGGCCAATCTGAGTGGCAACCCATTTTGAGGAAGAGCAAATGGACCATACTGAATACCATTTTGTTCCCCCACTTTGATCCATCTGTAAAATAATAAATATACCAAAATCACATCAGCCAAAGTCCAAACTTTTCAATATCTTGCACTACCCTACTTGACTTTAAAGATGAATCATCTACGTACTTGCATACTTTTGCATTTCACACGTATAAAAAAGTACTTGTATTTTGTTGTTAGGTGATGTAAAAGCACCAAGATCTCAAGCTTGGCTATCTCATTTCCTGGACAAACATGTGTTCCGCTCCCGTATGGCATAAATGTGTTAGGCTTCGGCGAAACCTCAAATCTCAAAGGATCAAATTTCTCAGGCTCAGGGAAAAAATCAGGACTGACGGACTGTGGTGAATATTTCTAAAGAGTGGCAACACTTTCCATCCTTTGGGAATCACATATCCTGTAAAAACCAACAACCTTAAATTAATTCCAAGATCCTGACTGCGGCGAAAAATTTGCCAGTATCGTGCACCTCTAAACTGCTGCCTGATTTGGTAAATACTTTTTGTAATCCATACATCTTTGGTAACTCTTGTTTTTTTTCTTCATTTGTGACTGACGAGCACGTCGTTGAGTGCGTCAAACTTAATTTATAATATTCCTACAAGCTAGCAAGCGGCAAGTAGGGTCGAACCCAAGAGAGAGCAATTTAAGTCAAGAGTATATTTTTTATTCTACTAACAATTGCTAAAGGGGGGTTTGAATAATTGTTTTAGTAACAAGTAACAGATAATATATAACTGCAAACACACCAATTTAAGGAGTTGCTTGCAACATAAAATAATTGTTACCATGTGAAAATCATGTGAATTTATTTAGTTGTTCCCGCTAAAGACACAACAAACATACATCCGCTAAGATAATATGTAAATAATTCTATATATCCTAGTCTTCAATTAACCGCTAAGTTATCATGAAGGTTGATAATAACTTGAATGAATATCAAAATAGCTACACCGCTAGGCTTTACTAAAATGATATCAAACAAACATCATGCAAGACATGTTAATATAGTTCACCGCTAGGCTACTCTAAATAAACATTCAAGCATGTATCAAGCACAAAGAATTGTAATAAAATTCACACAAAATAAACATGCAATAACACTCATCAATATATGTTAACAAACAACTCCCCAAATTGGGTGAGTTTAGTTACATACAAGATTCATAACTACAACAATGAAGTAACAAGATGAGAGTTGAGATTTGTCACTGAGTTTTAAGACGTCTTCTCTGCAAAATCCACCAGCCCTGATGATGATCTCCTCTTCCAAATCCAGCAGCTACACCACACCACACCACACCACACCACACCACTTGGACATGATCTCCAAAGTGTGAAGAAAATGGTGCTAAAATAAAATGATGGAGAGGTGGTAAAGGGTGGTAAATGGTCTCCTTTTATAGCTAGCCTCCATTCCCCTGCATTAATAGGTCCTCGGATATTGGAAGAATTTGGCCATTTATGGCCAAATTTGTTGAGTTCTTCGAAGCTCATAAATGCTGCCTCGAGACACTCCAAGCGCACGTCTCTTGAATTTACCAAGCGCACGTCTCTTGAATTTATAAAAAATCCTTTGACGTAAGCTTGGAAATTCCAGGGACGTAAGCTTGGGCACTCCAAGCGCACGTCTCTTGAATTTACCAAGCTTACGTCTCTTGAATTTACAATAAATCCTTAGACGTAAGCTTGGAAATTCCAGGCACGTAAGCTTGGTGTCCAACAACTACTTTTTTGTAGGGTTTTGTGCACTTTTTGAATTTCTTTCCTGAAAACTAAACAACACCAAAAGTGACGCATTTGATACATGAAAGAAACATAAAATAGTGGGTTTAGATGATTTTTAACTCATATAATTGTGTGTTATCAGTGACCTTAAAAATTTAACTTGTTTCACAGTGCTTTTTCCCTCAATATATCGCCCCAAGCATCAAAACCCCGCTCTTCATTCTAAATGCTGCCTACGATTCATGGCAGGTTCGTCTCTTGTTTTGAAAAAAAATTCATCTTCTTAGCTTTTAAAGCGACAACTCTGAACTCTGAAGCCTTGTATTTATGTTTCTATGTCAGATAAAAAACATACTGGCTCCTGTCGTTGCTGATCCTCACGGCGTATGGCACAACTGCAAGCTCGATATCACCCAATGCTCGACTTCCCAACTCAAAATCATGCAAGGTCTGCATTCTACATCACACCATCAGATCATCTGTTTTGGGTAATACACAATTCATTTGTAAATCATATCTTGTACTGCCTTTGCAGAATATAGTGTGAGCGCTCCATGATCCAGGAAGGTGGTAGTGGCAAATTTTTGCAAATCGAGAATCAGAACCCTGGATCACGTGATGACGAAGAGAAATGTGTCAGCCGCAGTAAATGCATATGCGAAATTTTCAGAATCCATTAAATACAGAGAATCCTGAGTCAATAAGTGCAAGATTTAAATGGCAGGAGCCAAGGGAATTCAAGACAGATTAATTGACAGATTTTAATGAGAGTTGACCAGATGAAGAAATGCATGCAATTAAGAAACATCAATGAGAGATATGATGGTTCAAACGATAACGTTAACTCAATGCAATATTTTTCATTTATGGAAATGAATTGATGGCACCTGATTCAGGAATATAAGAAGACAGGGTTATTCAGACAATAGATCACCTCCATTGAGCAAAGAGAAAACACATAACAAAGACAAAGGATAAAGTGTGATTGACGGGAGGTCAATCTGATTCACGACAGGAGGTCGTTCTGATACAGGAGACGGGAGGTCGTCCTGAGAGTGGTGACAGGAGGTCATTCAGACTACACAGCAGGAGGCTGTTACAGAGTCAATTAGACGGGAGGTCTGTTACAAATTGGAACGCTTCAGACTACAACAGCGGGAGGCTGTTACAGAGTCAATCAGACGGGAGGTCTGTTACGATCTTACGGGAGTTAGATCTGTCAAGGGGAGCTTTGGCTGTAGTGTAGATTGTTTGAAATAATGACGAAGGGAGTTTGATCAATATTTCTTGTAACACATTTTACACTAGTGAAGCTGTTCCACGGAATTGGGAGAATCCCCCCTGACCTAGCCTTCGGGAGCCGAACAGGGTTAACAAATTCTGAGTCTTGTTAATTTTGTTATTCTTACATCTGTGTCTATACCTCGCAATACAGATTTCTAACGCGTCTGAGAACCAAGAGTGTGGTTTCAATTGGTATCAGAGCTAGACACTCGATACACAGAGTGAATCAGATCCGTACCAGACGTAAATGATGATGAACTATCGTGAGGCTCAAATCAGACCGCCAATGCTAGATGGCACGAATTATTCCTACTGGAAGACTAGAATGATGGCGTACATCAAATCGCTGGATAACAAAGTATGGAGAAATGTTATTGTGAGATGGACACCACCATAAATCTTGAATGAATCAGGAGATCTAGTTCTAAAAAGATGAAGCATCCTGGTCTGCAGATGAAGACAGAGCTTCAGCAGCTAATTCAAAAGCCTTGAATGCTATATTTGGGGTTGTAGAACCAGACGTTTACAATCTGATTTCACAATACGTTGCTGCCAAAGATGCGTGGGATGCCTTGCAAACGGCGTTTGAAGGTACAAACAAGGTAAAGGAGGCAAGACTTGAATTATGTCTATGAAAGTACTGATCAAGTAGTGACTGACAATTATTATTATAATAAACCTTAAATTATGTCTACTGATTATGTCTACTGAATTATTACTGTGATTGAAAAATGCTTCCAGATTACTCCTCCTGTCCCATAATGTTTGTCCACTTTTTTTTTTGGATGTCCCCTAATATTTGTCCACTTTTATTTATTCACAACCACATGTTTTATCTTTCCTCTCAAATTCTTTTAGATTTTTCATTTTCAACTACATATTTTACATTCAATACTACCTTAAATACAGTGAAATATATGTTTTAGGACAAACTTAAGGGGAGTATGTGTTAAAAACTTGACTTCTGAGATTATCTCCTCGTAACTATCAAAAAATTGAAACCACGGCGGGTGATACTAACTAAATGCACCAATACGTGAAAACTAATGCTACACGCGTTGGCTTCCCATATTACAAAATCCAATCTGAAACCAAACAATCTTAATCCCAGTACCAGGAATCCAGTTTCCAACTTATTTAATGGTGAATGCAAGCTAGCTGGCTTCATATTATGTACTGTTGTTATTAAAGTCACTCTGACAATGACACCCATTTTGAGACCATTTAATTCCAAGCTTAGAGCTTTAGTTTATAGATTTTGAACACGTTCGATTTGAGTTCAGTAAAAAAATGATACTTATCTCGAGATCTGAAACATTCAATTTAGGTTCAGTACATCATTTTTTCAGTGTAGAGCCTTCGAGTTGGCTCAGTGTAGAGCTATTAGTTTCTAAATCAGAGCAAATTTCTTTTGCATATATACCATTTGATGATTTCTGTAAATTTATCTCAATTTCTTAGTTTAATAATAAAAACGTTGTCGATTAACTTGATATAAATCAAATACTCAAAAAACACAACTTGATATAAATCAATGTAAAGGAGCCTTAATTAATGCTATGATATCTTCCGTGTAACACATGTTTCAGCACTATGAAGTATTTATTCTATGTAAGAATCTCATATTCAGATCTCAACCAAAAGAACTGTCTGGATACATTTATTAACCCTACCTGCATTTCTGCCAGCTAGCCACATTGATCTTCCACCCAGTTTGTCTTTGTCTATATATTTTACATTAGTCATTTAGGTCACACTCAAAGATTAAATGAGGCTTCCCCAGCCCTAACTTTCTTGTCCCATAATCAAAACAATCAACGTTTGATTTTAGCATTTTTCAAATTAGTAGCATCAAGTCATTACAGCCACTGTTTTTAAGCATTTCACATTACTAGCTAGTAAGATAAATAATAACTCAAGTGTCAAACTGTATGTAACTATTTACAACCACCAACTACTCACCCATTTGGCCAGTTGGTATCTTAGTAAATGATTAGTAGGAAAATTCCAAGTCTATCTTCTCCTTTTAATATAATTAGGGGTTGTTCTTAGCAGATCAAATGAGATGACTTTACAGTACAGTTTACTCCACTCCATAAGAATTACACTCTACGGAGCAGTATATAAACCAAGTACTGCAACCATTTATCACATAAGAGCTATTGGCTTCATTCTGTACCCTAAAGCAGAAAATTCATTCAGTAGGTCGCATCTTACTCTGAGAAGTAACATACACTATTAAGCGTTTATACCTGAAGCACTTCCTTCTTATGGAAGATTCTACATCAATAACTGTGGCAGATCATTTTCAGACTCGACCAGGTTAGTATTTTTGTATACTTAATTTTACCTTACACTGTGAGATCCTTACATGCATCATTGAAGACTGTTGTCATCCATAACTTGAGTGATTTGCAGATGTTGAAGATGGTAAAGAGGGTGAGGCTGGAGTGGATACAAGTTGGTATTCTTCATTGTACAAAGCTGCAATGTATGGAGACTGGGAAAAGGGAAAAATCATATTTAATCAACACGAGGAAGTAGCACGAAGAGCTAAAATACGATGGGATTCAGAAACAGCACTTCATGTTGCTGTTGGATGTGGTCACATATTATTTGTTAAAGAACTCTTGAGATTGTCTTCCAACGAAGATTTGGAAATAAAGAGGCGTGATGGTTGTACAGCTTTGGGAATTGCTGCCAAGGTTGGAAATTTGGAAGCCGCCAAATTATTAGTTAAGCAACACTCAGAGTTGCTTTACATTTGTGATGAAAATAAGAGATTTCCCATACATAACGCAGCTGAATGTGGTCAAAAGGCGTTGCTTCTCTATTTTCTGTGTGAAACTAAAGAAGAACAAAATCCTGATCCTTTTGATCTGAAAGATAGTGGTCCTGACCTTATTCTTCTCGTCCTCAAGGCCGAATTCTACGGTATTTTACCTTCTTGATTATTATAACACGATATTTGTGAGGTATTTTGTTAACTGATCTCTTGTTTGTATTCTCTAATTCTGGCAGATATAGCTTTTCTTTTGCTTGAACATATTCCCAATCTGCTTACATCTGGATTAAGAGATCATTGCAGTCCAGAAAGTTTATACAGTTCAGCTCTAAATGCCTCTTCATTTTCATGTTCTAAAAACAAAGGTTTACTCTTACAAATCATTAAAGCATGTGAGTTTCTACATTTAGATTTTCTGTTAAAAATTCTTCCATTTTGTCAATGTCTTTATTTCTGATCATCAGCGAACATTTCTTTATTTTTGAATTCAATCCATGTTTTGTATATAGGTGTGCCAATTCGGCATAAAACTAAACAAAACCGGAATACTACAAGAGATTACAATCTTAGTCGACACCTGGTTTCAGGTTCGACTACTCCTAAATTGTTACCGCCAACTTAATTGAATAAAGTCATTCTGAAATACTTCTGTGATATAAATTTACAGGGTTGCATTTGATGCATTATAAGACATGGAAGATTCTTGAGCACATAGGTATAGTTAATTACATGACCCCAGATATTTATGATATTTTTTATATTGTAAATACCCCAGTTCAGCTCTCGTCTGTCATTATTTTTTACCGTCATGGTCGCTGACTTCACAAAAACAGCATATGCAGTTCCACTCCTGAGTCACATACGTCATGAGAAGGAGGAGAAATATTACGCAAAGAAGCTAGCAAAACGCTTGTGCAAGGAAATAACAATGCATTCAGAAAAAACACCATATCCGGCTAGGATGTTAAATGGTCTACTTGAACAAGCAGCAGCGAGTGGCATTCATTTAATCATAAGAGAAATCGTATTTTCATTCCCTGATGCTCTCTGGTATGATGATGATAACGTCAGCAAAATATTCAGAATAGCAATAGAAAATCGACATCATGAAGTTTATAACCTTTTGCACGAAATGGGCGATATATCTGTAAATAAGGTGAAGCAATCAGTAGATTCTAGAAACAACAATATTCTGCATTTAGCAGGAAAATTGGCACCTTTTGATCGGCTCAGAGTTGCATCTAGTGCGGCTTTGCAGATGCAACGGGAATTGCAATGGTTCAAGGTAATAGTCAATTTATGTCATCTGAAATGGAATATTGCTATTTTTTATTATTTTCAAAAAAACTTACTCCAACTTTTCATGCAAGAAAAGGAAATAGAGAGCCTAGTGCAACCATCACAAAAAAGACAACGTAATCGTGAAGGTAAAACGCCCCATGAGGTATTTATACAAAACCACTCTGAGCTAATGAAAGAAGGGGAAAAATGGATGAAAGACATGGCCAACTCGTGCACAGTAGCTGCAGCACTTATTGCAACTATTGTTTTTGCCGCAGCTATAACAGTTCCCGGTGGGAATAATGGAGAAAACGGCAAACCTATGCTTGGTTCAGAGAAAGCATTCATCATATTTGGAGTAGCGGACGCACTTTCTTTGTTCACTTCATGTGTTTCAATATTGATGTTCTTGTCCATTATTACTTCTCGTTATGCAGAAGAAGATTTCCTTCGAGCATTGCCAAGAAAACTGATTATTGGACTTCTTATGTTATTCATCTCAGTAGCATCAATGATGGCTGCCTTTAGTTCTGTGCTCTACTTAATGTTCGGATATCAGAGAAGGTGGGTTCTCGGGTGCGTAATCGGACCTTCTTGCTTGATTGTGGCTACATTTGCTTCTATGCAGATTTATTTTCTTCAAGAAATGATCAAATCTACCTATGGAACAATTTTCCAGAAGATCAGAATCAAACGTAAAATTGTAGCATCTTTCTCCGATCATTGTGAGGGTTGTAGATATCGTCGAATTAAGAGGGAGGAGGCCGCTTCGAAGGAAGCGAAATCTTTTATTTTGGAAAAGATGAACAGTATTACACAGCGGGGCGCTAGAGTCTGTTAATATAGTTACAGATTTCTGGATAATTACAAACCAGCCCCTTTAGTTTCTAATGTTACAAAATGGCCCTATTACATAATTACAGAAAACATCCAAATTCAAATTAGGGTTAAGCCGCCATCCACGCTCTGGCTTCGATGGCGGCGAGGAAGCTCAGTCTGGCTCAATAGACGTGAATAATGTGGAAAAGGTAAGCATAGCATATGAAATCATATCAAGATGTCAACGTGCCTCTCAATTTCTGCAGTGCCAACTGATCATTTAGGTCCCTTCAGTCTGCTATTTCCCAAATAGGTTCAAGGCCTCTGGATACCGGAGAAGGTGGACTCGAATCATCACGGCTGAAACTTTTTCTTAAACTAGCTAAGTTCAGTGCGGACTCGAATAATTGTTTACTAAATTTTAGCTGAAAATCCTACTGCTTTTTCATGTCTAAAAAATAAAGTTCTTGTACTCCATCCATCATGTTAAGTTGAAAAAAATTTATAAACTTATAAATCCAGTTTGTCAGAATATAAACTTGAAAACAAAAAGTAAACTATAAAAACAGCATGTGTTATTTATATTTTGCCTTGCGGATTTTGTAATTTGTATGCTAAAAAACTACTATGAGAAAAAAAATTAAGGAAAAATGGCAGCTGGATGTCAGTTAGGTAAAATGTGTCTCCATCTCAAATTCAATGATTGATCAATCAAATGCACTTCATCTCCACTCCTCACTTCATTCTTGTCTTCAATCTCAGCCCTTCAACTTATTCCCATCTTTTTGCACCCTGAAAATGGCTTTCAATCTTTAGAAACTCGGTCTCTTCTTGGAACAACAAAAACCTGTTCTTTCTTGATTCTATCTTGTTGCTCAGGTTGATGATGTTCTTGCTTTTGTCTGGTACTTATCACTATCATCATCATCAGCCTAGGGCAGCTTCCTCCTTGAGTGCCATTCTGAGTGGCAACCCATTTTGAGGAAGAGCAAATGGACCGTACTGAATACCATTTTGTTCCCCCACTTTAATCCATCTGTAAAATAATAAACATACCAAAACTCACATCAGCCAAAGTCCAAACATTTCACTATCTTTCACTACCCAACTTGACTTTAAAGTTGAATCATCTACTTGCATACTTTTGTATTTCAATTTCAACAATTCTAATGTATTAAACTGTCCAATTTGACAACTTGCAACATTTAACTACAAGGGTCCGTGCAAATCAACATTTAACTTATTGGTTATACTGACGCTGACTATGCAGGTTGCCGAATGGACAGAAAATCAACATCAGGAATGACACAGTTCTTAGGATCATCATTGATATCATTGGGATCGAAGAAACAAAATTCAGTTGCACTTTCAACCGCAGAAGCTGAGTACGTAGCAAGTGCCGCTTGTTGTGCACAACTACTATGGTTGATGCAACAGCTAAGTGACTATGGAGTTGAGGTTAAGTGTTCGACTATCCTTTGTGATAACACTAGTACAATTTGCATATCAAAAGATCCAGTGCACTTTTCACGTACTAAACATATTGAGATAAGATACCACTTCTTACGTGATTGTGTTGAAAAAGGGTTAATTAGGATGGAATACTGCCCAACGGAACGACAAGTAGCAGACATCTTCACAAAGGCATTGCATAGAGAACCCTTCGAGAGACAGCGCTTAGAGCTCGGTATGATCTCTCTAAACTAGCTGTACCAAGTCGTGTATGATATTTCCCTCGATGATTGACTATGTTGGCATGCAAACAAAGCTTGATTTCAACTGTACACTATCATTAGCATGCTTGATTGATTGATACTAATGCACGTTCTATGTTATCATACACACTAGTTTTGATATGAAATAGCAGCTGTTAATGTCATGCAAGTAATTTTTCTTGTCTAGCCTATGTGAAGAACATCATATTTTGAACCCTCATTACAAGCCTAGATGTTCTTCCAAACTAACCCTAGCCGCAAACACTTATGAGTTCCAACTGCCACTTGTTTTATTTTTGGAACTTGAATGCATAACATGTCATATTTATTGTTTTTGATTGAGTGTTGCATATTTGAATCCTTATGATTATACCGTGCAACACACTCCTCCAATCATGAGACAAAGCTGGGTTAGTGGAAGTTGTGGCCCAATCAGTGAGGTGATTAATAAGGTAATTAATGAGGTGGATATCTGAGAATTAAATGCGCCGACCAAAAAGGCAACTAGCGGGTAAATGTTTCCAATTTTCAAAGGCAGTTTTGGAAGGTCAAAGATCATTCGGCGGAACAAATTTGGGAACCCTAGATTCACCAACACCCATTACCCAACAACACTTACCAAACTAGTCAAACATCTCTCAATGGAAGCACATTCAAGCACCGAAGCAAACCAAGCTTACGAAGCCCTAAAAGCGCAAGGCTGGGCTGACGAGCAAGTTAGAGACATGCTCAACAAACCGGCAGTGGACGATGATGATGTTGAAGTTGTTGGGGAAACTCAATCTCACCCCAAAACCAGAGCGCACACATCCCGAAAGAGGAAGGACAACACTCCGTCTCCGGCGCCTAAAGCTAAGAAACCCAACACAAAATCGGATAGGCGCAAGGACAAAGCCCCAGCTCGGGCAGATGACGGAGATATGGAGGAAGATGTGCAAGCTGAGATCCCAGAAGCGACTGATATGTCAGGTAGATCTATCATACCGATGCTACATTTTGATGAGAAATTTCTTACTGAGTACAAGTTGGAAGGTTTGGTAGAGGTTGTGAATGCTCAAGGGTTAGGAGCACTGTTCAGTTTAGAAACAAATGTTGATGTGGAATTAGTTAAGGAGTTTTATGGCTCGTATACACTGGACGTTAAGGGGAATGTGATGGTAGCCACATTCTGTGTGAATGGAGATGTGCATGCTTTCACAAGCAAGCAGCTGAGTCAGTGGTTGAATGTACCCCACTCTGGATTTGAGGAGTATGCTAAGGGTCGGTGGCCAAGCACACTGAGTGAAGCACCCAAGGCAGTGGCCACTCGAGTATGTGAGAATCCAGACGTGTCAGCAAATACTGGGGATACGTCCAAGATGGGAGTGCACAACAGGACTGTGCACAGGTTTGTAGTGTCCAATGTGATCCCCAGACAAGGCAAGCACAATGTGGTGCAAATTTTGGATTGTTTGCTGACCGATCAGTTGCTGAAAAAGAATCCTATCAACTACCCGAAAATTATGATGATGCATATGAGCCATGTGAAGAGCAGTGGGAAACATGGGCTTCCATACCCGAGTATAGTCAAAATCATTCTTCAGAAGTGTTGCGTCTATGAGCCCAAGGAAGAGGAACCGGCTTGGGAAGGGTTCAAAGAAGAGAATCTGAATGCCATGGGGTGGAACTTTAAGACAGACTATGGATGGTACAAGGAGGGAATGCCACCACCCGCTGAGTGGTACCAAGCTCGGGAAGATGAAGCTCGGGGAGATGAAGCTCCAGCTGTTGAAGAGACTGTGGCTGCACCTAGCACCAAAGACATCACTCCAATTATGGAGATGATCACCAGGGTCGAGGCGACATTAGCTAACATCAATACTACCCTCGGTTCTTTGGATGCTCGGGTGAAGGTGATTGAGGGACAAGTGATCAAGGCCAGGGAATCCGCGGACTTAGTGCTGACGAACAATGTCATAACCAAGGAAGAGTTCACGAAGCTCTTCAAGCAGATGCACTATGTCGGAACAACTCTGATGAATCACTTCAAAGACATCTTCCGCAACTTCTGACCCGGCAGCGTCTCATGGTTCCCAGCTTGCTTCCCTACCACATCAGCCCTTTGTTTTTAAAAAACTTTATTTGAACTTGCATCGACATTGACTTTTGCTGTTTTGAATTTGAACTTGAGTGTTGATGACTTTTATGGCATCGTTTCTTTTAATTGTGCGTGTTTTTGCTATTGTGTCGTTGATTATCATGCTTGCTTGCTGCCCTTTTCGATGATGTCAAAAGGGGGAAGTAATACTAACACGCAGGTACACAGTTTGAGGGGGAATTGCCAAAGCTCTAGGACTGTTCCTCATAAGGGTTATCGTGCATACCCTGAGGGGGAAGTCTGATGCTTGGTGCATACCCTGAGGGGGGAAGTCTAGTACCCTGAGAGGGAAATCGATGCACAGTTCTGAAAGTGGTATTTCATGTTAATATCTGATAAATGCTTTGAGTGTCTATGCTGATTCAGATTAGTGCTTATTGTGGTTTATTGCTTATCTGTGAGAGTGGTTTGTCATCATCAAAAAGGGGGAATATTGTTAGGCCTTAGTTTTGATGGATGACAAACACTAAGGACTAATATTGCGTTGAGTTTTAATGAGATATGCAGGATGCAATTAAAGGAACTCTACTTGCCAAAGAAGGAATGAAGCGATCAAAAGAATAAAGGAACAATAGGCAAGCCGCGCCGACATTAGAAGGAAGCATTAATGAGAAGATCTTGCGAGCATTAATTGCACATCAAATAAGGAAAGCAAATCTGAGTTGAGCATTTATGGCGAGACAAATTAAGAAAGAAAAATCTGATTGAAGAGAAGAAGAAGGCAGCATACGAGAAGTATAAGAAGAGAGTCCGACGGCTTTGAAGGGTGCGCGATATCCGAGGAGCAGGAGAAGAAGGCAGATTTCTTTGAGCCGGATCGTCGTGCACGTTGCTGAGAAAGTTGTTCGAGAGTACGTGTGGTGTGAGCTTCGTTAGGTTGAGTTTACGAGTTGCAAGTATTGTATCTAGTCGTTGTAGGCGATAGATAGTACGTTGTAATAGTCAAACAAGCATACCTTAAAGAAGCGTCATACGCATTCAAACCCTTCTCCGGAAGGTAGTGGTTTTACGCAGTAGTCTGGTTGGCTATTGTGGTTTCCACTATAAATTGTGAGTCATTACTTTCAGTATTTAATTTAATTCCGCTGCGTTAACAGTTAACTGCAAACCCTCTCAGGGAACCCATAACTGAGTTACCTCAGAGGGAACGCTAACCTACGATCCAACAAAACTCAATCAACTCATTCCTCTCACTCAAATCCCTCCTCAAGTCCTCCACCGTCTCCTTCAACCTAATCTCATTCTCCTCCATCTCTTCCACCTTCGCTCTCAGCCCCGCTGATCCATGAATCTGCCGAAGCAGCCTCCGCTCCTCCTGCTGCCACGCGTGTCGATGACTAGCGAATATCTCAACAACTCTCGCATTCGCCTTCGCGTCTTCTTTCCTCCTAGACCTCATCTGCTCCAACTCCTCTTCCATCTTTTTTAACTTCTTCAACAGCTCCCCATTTTGAGCTCCGGCGGTTACTAAGAAGAGCGCGAATGCAATACCCCAGATGCGAACTCGACGAGTGTGAAAGTCGGTTGTGTTCCTGAGTATCATCGGCGTGTAATAGTGATGGTTTCATTGATGGGTTTTGGTGAAAGGATGAAACTTTGGGTCGAAAATGGTGTCAAGTTCTGAGCTTTGTGTGGTGGTGGTGGTGGTGGAGGAGAGCAGTGGACTCTGGACTGACAACTAACAACAACGTTTGATTACAAATCAATTTCTTTTTTCTTATAAAATAATATTCTTTTTAGTGTTTTTTCGTGTTTGTCATACAAACCATTTAAGAGATATATCAATTTGGGCCAAGGCTCGGCCCATGTAATCACAATAGTTGGGCTTGAAAAAAGCCCAACCGACAGAACGAGTGATTAGTCTTTTTTAAGGGATTACAGGAATTCGTTAGTTGACTTGTGACAAAAAGGACAACAGACCGTACATTTGTGTTCTCAAATAATATTTATCTCATGCATTTATATAAATATATTTCTAACTTTCAAATTAATATATTTATAATTGATAAAATATTTAAACGTAAAATATATAAAATAATAAAATAATAATAATTTAATATTTTGTAAAAACTACGTTTCTACGATTTAAAACTACGTTTCGATTCTACCTAAGCAAAACGAATCAAGGTAGAAACTCGATTCTGACAACCTTGCCGGGAAGGGTCGAGGGACCAACCCGGTACTCGAGTCTAGTAGCACGGCTCGGTGTCTAAACGAGATTTTAGCAAGAAACATTGAAACAACGAGTTCAAAATGCGATAAAAATGTGGTGTAGACAAGAAACAACATAATGTGACATTTGGTTATATGATCTTGTCTAAAACCAGAACATGTGTGAATCAGCATTATATTCTAACCGCCGCTGTTACTGCATTTTCCGGTTTCGTTATCTGTCAGTTCGAAACCAGACACATCTCCAGTTGCCAGCTAGCATTCAACATCAGTTAACTAATCATAAGACTATTTAGACACTACTTGCTAGATACTCCTACTTGTTTGACTGCAAATTACAGTAGTCTGCAGAAACGTCAGTCGGTGCAACAATGGTGTGCATGTTAGGGTTAAGTTTGTGTCGATGAGCCATCCTTTTCTTTGTTGGTCCCATCCCCATTATTCAAATAATCAGTGTTTACTCCCATGTTAGGACTTAAGACTACAATTTATCAACTTTTCAATTAGTTTAAAAGTCTCAATTTAGCTGAACGAGATTGTTGGATCGTGGGTTAGCGTTCCCTCTGAGGTAACTCAGTTATGGGTTCCCTGAGAGGGTTTGCAGTTAACTATTAACGCAGCGGAATTAAACTAAATTAAATACTGAAAGTAATGACTCACGATTTATAGTGGAAACCACAATAGCCAACCAGACTACTGCGTAAAACCACTACCTTCCGGAGAAGGGTTTGAATGCGTGTGACGCTTCTTTAAGGTATGCTTGTTTGACTATTACAACGTACTATCTATCGCCTACAACGACTAGATACAATACTTGCAACTCGTAAACTCAACCTAACAAAGCTCACACCACATGTGCTTCTTCAGCAACTTCCTCAGCACTGTACACCAATACTCCGGCTCAAAGAACTCTCTTCTCCTCTTGCTCTCGGATATTGTGCACACATGCTTCGAAGCTCTGGAACTCCTTTTATACTCCTTGTATTCTGTCCTTCTTCTCTTCTTCACTCAGATTTTTCTTTCTTAATTTGTCTTGTCATAAATGCTCAACTCAGATTTGCTTTCCATGTTTGTTGTGTAATTAATGCTTGCAAGATCTCCTTCATTAATGCTTCCTTCCAAAGTTGGCGCGGCTGCCTCTTGTTCTTTTATTTCTTTGATTAAATCTTGAATTAATTCCTTCTTGTCATTAATGCTCCCATGATCCCATGATAAATGCCGCTTTCCAAAGTTGGCATAACCGCTCCACTATTCTTTATTTCTTTGATTAAATCTTGGATTAATTCCCCTCTTTGGTAAGTGAGATTTCTTTAAATGATTCCTGCATATTACATTAAATCTCAACACAATATCAGTCCTTAGTGTTTGTCAATCATCAAAACTAAGGCCCAACAATATTCCCCCTTTTTGATGATGACAAACCACTATCACAGATAAGCAATAAGCAGAGAACAGTACAATCAATCAAAGCATTTATCAGATATCAAAATGAAATACCCCTTTCAGAACTGTGCATTGATTTCCCTCTCAGGGTACTAGACTTCCCCCTCAGGGTATGCACCAAGCATTAGACTTCCCCCTCAGGGTATGCATGATAACCCTTATGAGGAACAGTCTTATCACCTGGCATTCCCCCTCAAACTGTTGTGTACCTGCGTGTTAGTATACTTCCCCCTTTTGACATCATCGAAAAGGGCAGCAAGTCAAGCAAGATAATCAACGACGCAATTAACACAAAACACGCACAATTAAGAGATAGGATGCCATAAACGCCATCAAAACACACAAGTTCAGAAAAATAGCAGAGTGCAAATGTCAATGCAAGTTCAAACAAAGTTTTTCAAATAAAGGGGCTGATGTGCTGGGAATCAAGCTGGAGAACCATGAGACTTGACTAGGTTAGAAGCTATCGAAGATAACCATGAAGTGATTCATGAGGGTCGATCCTACATAGTGGATCTGTTTTGTGAGCTGTGTAAACTACTCTCCTGTGACAATGGTATTGCTCAACACTAGATCCGCAAATTCCTCTGCCTTGATCACTTCCTTGTCAAATATCTTAAACCGTGCATCTAGAGATCCTAGGATGACTTTGATGTTTGCTAATGAGATCTCCATCCTCTTGACTACCTCCAGAGGGGTGGCAGTGTCTCTAGTGTCAGTCTCAACCACTGGTTTGTCTTCTTCAAAGTACGAATTTCCTCTGGGGGACCTCAGCTACTTTCTTCGCAGGGGTGGCATGCCTTCTTTCCAACACCCATAGACAGCTTGTAGTTTCAAGTCATCTTAATCAGTTTTCTTCTTTGAACCCTTCTTAAGCAGATTCTTTAGCCTTCGGCTCATATTGGCAGCACCTTTCAAGAATTTTCTTCACAATACTCGGATAGAGAAGTCCATGTTTCCCTATCCCTCTCACGTGCGCCATATGCATCATCTTAATTCTTTGAAAAATTGATCAGATTCCTCTTTAATAGCTAGTTTGTCATCAGACAATCCAAGATTTGCACCACATTGTGCTTTCCCTGTCAGGGAATCACATTGCTTATCCATACTTCTCTTTTAGCGTTCGGCGCATATAATGCAGATTTTACTCCCTCTGATCAAATCATTTGATTGAGCCTCAAATCCCACTAACCTAGCTTTATCTCATGGTTGGAAGGGTGTGTAACACGGTAATAATCAGAATGATTCAAATATGTTACACTCAACCAAAACAATAAATATGACATGACACATGCAATCAAGTTCCAAAAACAAACAAGTGGCAGTTGGAACTCATAAGTGTTTGCGGCTAGGGTTAGTTTGGAAGAACATCTAGGCTTGTAATGAGGGTTCAAAATATGATGTTCTTCACATAGGCTAGACAAGAAAAATCACTTGCATGACATTAACAGCTGCTATTTCCTATCAAAACTAGTGTGTATGATAACATAGAACGTGCATCAGTATCAATCAATCAAGCATGCTAATGATAATGTGAAGTTGAAATCAAGCTTTGTCTGCATGCCAACATAGTCAATCATCGAGGGAATTATCATACACGACTTGGTACAACTAGTTTAGAGAAATCATACCGAGCTCTAAGCGCTGTCTCTCGAAGGGTTCTCTATGCAATGCCTTTGTGAAGATGTCTGCTACTTGTCGTTCCGTTGGGCAGTATTCCATCCTGATTAACCCTTTTTCAACACAATCACGTAAGAAGTGGTATCTAATCTCAATGTGTTTAGTACGTGAAAAGTGCACTGGATCTTTTGATATGCAAATTGTACTAGTATTATCACAAAATATAGTCGAACACTTAACCTCAACTCCATAGTCACTTAGCTGCTGCATCAACCATAATAGTTGTGCACAACAAGCGGCACTTGCTACGTACTCAGCTTCTGCGGTTGAAAGTGCGACCGAATTTTGTTTCTTCGATCCCCATGAGATCAGTGATGATCCTAAGAACTGTGCCATTCCTGATGTTGATTTTCTGTCCATTCGGCAACCTGCATAGTCAGCGTCAGTATAACCAATAAGTGTAAGGTTACCTCCTCGGGGATACCACAGACATAGATCGTCTGCCCCTCTCAGGTATCTCAGGATCCTTTTTACAGCCTTGATGTGTGTCTCCCTTGGGTCACTCTGAAACCTGGCACACAAACACACACTGAATAAGATATCAGGTCTACTGGCTGTAAGATATAAAAGCGAACCTATCATCCCTCTGTACACCGTTGGGTCTACAGGGGGTGAGCTCTCATCTTTCCCGAGTGAATCATTTGGGGACATAGGTGTATGCATCGGCTTTGATGATTCCATGTCATACTTCTTCAGAAGATCCTTCAAGTATTTCTGTTGATGAACCCTTGTTCCGTCCTTTCCTTGTTCGACTTGTAGTCCTAAGAAAAAAACTTGAGTTCGCCGATCATACTCATTTCAAACTCGCTCTCCATTAGCTGAGTGAATCTCTTAACCAGATTGTCGTTTGATGACCCAAAAATGATATCGTCCACATAAATCTGAATGACCAGTGTATCTCTGCCTTCCCTCAGAAGGAAGAGGGTCTTGTCTATCTTTCCTCGCACATAGCCGTTCAATAGTAGAAATGTTGACAGTCTTTCGTACCAGGCACGGGGAGCCTGCTTCAGTCCATATAGTGCCTTGTCCAAGATGTAAACGTGATCAGGTAAATCTGTATTCTCGAAACCCGGTGTCTGACTCACGTAAACATCTTCTTTGAGTTCCCCGTTGAGGAAAGCTGTCTTTACGTCCATTTGCTGTAAGTGAAGTTGTGATGGGTGGCATATGCTATCAGCAGCCTGATAGCTTCCAGTCGAGCTACCGGAGCAAATGTCTCGTCGTAATCTATCCCCTCTTGCTGATTGTATCCTTTAACCACAAGACGAGCCTTGTTCTCACAACTACTCCTTTGTCATCCATTTTATTCCGAAAGACCCACTTCGTACCAATGATTTTCCTACCTTCTGGTCTCGGGACCAATCTCCAAACCTTGTTTCGTTCGAATTGGTGAAGTTCTTCCTGCATGGCCATGACCCAGTCAGGGTCACGTAGGGCCTCGTCAACCGTCTTAGGTTCAGCAAGTGAGACAAAGGCAGATAGGCTTATGTTTTCTTGAGAGGTGTAGCACTCATAATCTCTTAATCTGGACGGTGGTCTGATCTGTCGTCCACTCCTAGTGGCTGCTAGTTCTGTTTCAGCTTCGTCCAAGCCATCCTCGAGAGGGAGTTCACCTTCTTGTTCCCCCTGAAGTTCTGCTTCCTCCCTGTTATCCTCCTGAGGGATAGCATTCTCACCTTCCTCGACAGGGTCAGCTGTTTGTGTTACCTCTGGATCTGCATCTGTATCCCAGTGTAGTTGAAGATCATCCTCATTTACTAAAAACTCTGAATTGTCGTCTGCCACACGATCTTCAGTTGTATTAGTTTCATCGAAAGTTACGTGGATGCTCTCTTCAACCTTGCGGAGCCTTTTGTTGTAAACCTTATATGCCTTTTTGTTGATTGAGTAGCCAACAAAAATTCCCTCATCGCTCCTTGGATCAAACTTTCCTAAGTTTTCTTTTCCATTGTTATGAACATAACACTTGCAGCCAAACACTTTCAGATGTCCCACACTGGGTTTCCTTCCGAACAGCAGTTCATAAGGTGTCTTCCCTATCAGGGGTCTTAGTGACACTCGGTTCAAGATGTAACTAGCTGCATTCACCGCTTCTGCCCAGAAATTCTTAAGGAACGGAACTGCCTATCAGCATTGATCTGGCCATATTCTCTAGAGTTCTGTTCTTTCTTTCTACAACGCCATTCTGTTGCGGAGTTCTGGGGGCCGAGAAGTTATGATCAATACCTCGTTCCCTGCAAAGTGAGATAAAACTCGAGTTTCGAAACTCGGTTCCATTGTCAGTACGGATAGATATTAAGTGTTTGTTCAGTTTGTTCTCAGTCCGTTTCAGCCATGCTTCAAACTCAGTGTAAGTTTCATCTTTAGACGGGAGAAACAGGGTCCATGTAAATCTAGAATAGTCATCAACAATAACTAAGATATACCTGTTTCCTCCTCTGCTCATGATGTTCACAGGACCGCACAAATCCATATGTATTTTCTCAAGAGGTGCAGCGGTACTTACAACTTGTTTTGATTTGAAGGATGTTCTTGGCTGTTTTCCTCTAGCACATGCGTCGCATACTCCATTGAACTCTCTTTCTACTTTGGTTAGTCCCGTAACCAGTTCGTTTTTGTGTAGCTTGGATAGAAGCTTCAGACAGACATGTCCTAGTCTTCTATGCCATAAGAGAGTATCATCATGCACTGTGGCTAGACAGATTTCCTCGTCAGGATGAAATTCGGATCTAACATGTAAAGCTCATTTTTCCTGATCCCTTTTAGAATAGTCTTCCCTGAACTTAAACACCTCAGAATGCATTCGTTAGTCGTCAGTATAAGTTCATTTGTACCATTCATGCATAACTGTGAGGCACTCAGTAGATTAAACCGTAAGCTATCAACTAAACTAACATTATCTATTTTTATATTTTTTGAAATTTCAACCTTACCTATACCCTGTATCTTACCAATACCTTTGTTTCCGAAGAATATGGATCCTCCGGACATGTAAGTAAGAGTGATGAACCATGCGTCGTTCCCAGTCATGTGTCTTGAGCATCCGCTATCAATGTACCATGGATCTTCTGTCACTCTTACCTGCAAAGGAAAGGTCAGTTCTTACGGACCCAGACAAACTTGGGTCTACTGGGTTTAGTAAAGGTAAATGAAGAACCAGAATTAAAATCACAGTTTAGATCTAATCTACGTCTAGGAGTTATTCTGGGTTCCTTTTCAGGGTAATAGAGATTTTGTGTCTGCTGACTCATGTGCCTTCCCTGGGAGGGAACTCTATGTCTCTGATGAGGAAAACCCTGTGACCGGTACAGACTTCCCTGAGAAGGAACTCTGTGTCTCTGATGTGGAAAACCCTGGGAGGAATAGCTGAATTGAATACCTTGGGAAGGATAGCTGAGTTCCCTTCCATACTTATATCTTGTTCTTTCTTGCAGATCTCTCAATTTGAAGCAGTCTCTCATAAGGTGACCTTCTTTTCCACAGTGCCAGCAGACTTTATGACACTTCAATCCCACATATTTGCTTCTACCAGCCGGGATTGACCTTCTATCTTTGGCAGCAATGAGATCTACCTTGGGTGGACTTGGATTTAAGGCCTGGTTCTTCCAAATTTTGTACGCAACTTTTGCATTAAAAGGAACTGATTGTGATGTAGGGTAGGCAATCTCCTTCCCTTTGTTCTGTGGTAAACTTTGCCCTTTTTCAGTGAGTTCTGTCACAGGTGCATCTGACTTGGATCCAATGTCCTTTCCCTCTTGGGTGTACCCCACACCAGATCTGATGAACCTTTTTCTATAGTCTTTTCTAGTCTCTTCCAGCTTCAAGACGGCCATTTCCTTGACTAATTTGTCCTTCACCTCATCCTCTGTGGCTCTGGCGCATTTTAATGAATGACGGAGTTCCTCATTGTCAGTTTCCAGGTGAGCAATTCTATCCTGTAATACCAGTGTTTCCTTGACGTTTTCTTTACATGTGCGACACTGAAAGTCTACCATACTTCTTTTTAATAGCTCAATCTCCTCATTCTTTCTGGTGATGGTTTTCTTTAGCTTGTCATTGGTCTCAAGAAGACCTCTGATCACTTCTACATAATCTGAGTCAGTAAAATCGAAATCATCAGAGAGATCACTGTTGGTTACCTCAGATGGTTCTTGGCTAGAGGATCCTTGTCCAGTCATCAAGCACTCTTCCTTGACAGGTAATTCATCTTCGCTGTCAGGGTCAGATTCCCCCCAGGCGGTAAGCATTGCCTGTCTAGTATTCTGCGCAGGGGGATCCCCTCTTTTCTTACTTTTACAGTCTGCAATACGGTGTCCTTTGTTTTGACAGTGGTAACAAATGATGTCCTTGTCATCAAACTTTTCGTGATTTTGTTCTTGTTTACCCTTAGAAGTTTCCGTGTTGCCTCTTCTTCCTGAGTTCCTCCTGAGGGTTGCCCATCTGAATGCTCTTGTCATAAGTGCAGTTTCTTCATCCTCAATGTCCTTCTCAACCATATCACTCTGCGATAAATCAAAAGCTTCCTCAATCTTCAGGGCAATAGACTTTATACGCTCAGGTTCTCTTCTAGCAATTTTCCTCTCAATGATGCCAGCATGACTTTGGAGTTTTGCCACCAACTCCTCAAGTGTAATCCTCTTAATGTTGCTCTGAGCTTGTAAAGCAAGTGTTACTCCATCCCATTTGGAGTTCAAAGCCTGAAGAAAGTGATGTGTGACTTTCCACTCAGGGATTTCTTCACCAAGAAATTCCATTTGTCCTACATAAGTCTGAAATCGAGTGTGAAAGTCTTCGAGCGATTCAGCATTCCCTTGGAGGGCACTCTCGTAGTCTCTTGATGCAGCCAAAATTCTATTCTTCTTAATGTCATCGTTTCCACCATAAAGTCTGGATAATCCATTCCAAATATCCTTAGCAGTCTTGTACTTCATGATCTTCTTTAGATCACCAGGGGTGAGAGAAGCATATAAAATCTTTTTGGCCCGATTGTTCTTTTCCAAGGCCTTGTAATCTGCATCAGTGTAGTCCTCCCTATTCTTTTCTTTAGTTGGGTCTTTGGAGTCTACAATAGGGATTGGACCTTGCTCGATCACTCTCCATAACTGCCCATCCAGAGAACAAATATGGGCTTCAATTTGCTGAGTCCACCAGTCAAACTCTCCAGGGTTCAGAGTTGGAGGTTTCCAGAATGAGTCGTTGATTGAGTTGCTAGTTACCATCGATACCTGCAATGCTAACACAAATCTAGAGCACCCGCTCTGATACCAATTGTTGGATCGTGGGTTAGCGTTCCCTCTGAGGTAACTCAGTTATGGGTTCCCTGAGAGGGTTTGCAGTTAACTATTAACGCAGCGGAATTAAATTAAATTAAATACTAAAAGTAATGACTCACGATTTATAGTGGAAACCACAATAGCCAACCAGACTACTGTGTAAAACCACTACCTTCCGGAGAAGGGTTTGAATGCGTGTGACGCTTCTTTAAGGTATGCTTGTTTGACTATTACAACGTACTATCTATCGCCTACAACGACTAGATACAATACTTGCAACTCGTAAACTCAACCTAACAAAGCTCACACCACATGTGCTTCTTCAGCAACTTCCTCAGCACTGTACACCAATACTCCTGCTCAAAGAACTCTCTTCTCCTCTTGCTCTCGGATATTGTGCACACATGCTTCGAAGCTCTGGATCTCCTTTTATACTCTTCGTATTTGGTCTTCTTCTTCTCTTTACTCAGATTTTGCTTTCCTTATTTGTTGTGTCATAAATGCCTCAACCCAGATTTGCTTTCCTTATTTGATGTCTCATAAATGCTTGCATGATCTCTTTATAAATGCCACCTTCCAAAGTTGGCGCGGCTGCCTCTTGTTCTTTTATTTCTTTGATTAAATCTGAATTAATTCCTTCTTGTCATTAATGCTCCCATGATCCCATGATAAATGCCACTTTCCAAAGTTGGCATAACCGCTCCACTATTCTTTATTTCTTTGATTAAATCTTGGATTAATTCCTTCTTTGGCAAGTGAGCTTTCTTTAATTGCTTTCTACATATCACATCAAATCTCAACACAATATTAGTCCTTAGTGTTTGTCAGTCATCAAAACTAAGGCCCAACACATAGTTCTAGAAATATTATTACCATCTAGAAAACTTGTCTGAAGACACTATATGTACCAGGTCAATCGAACATATACATACTTATAGAATATATTGTCCTGGCGAAGGGTTGCAATAATTTTTTTAAGATTCTATGTTTGTTTGGGGTGAGGTTGGCTTCATCCTGAAATAGCTTAAGTACACGAAGAGGTCTTATAGTTGCTATATGTGCTATTTTGGAGAATCTGAATTTTCATTAATTTTGGAAATTTATTGCTCTTTTCAATTTAGAGGCACAATATTATTTTGCATATAAAGTATTTGTCAAACGAAGATAAAAAATTTAACAAGTGATATTGAGCATGATAATAGTGTATAGAGTAGGATCAATTACGACTCCACACGAGGCAGCGATTTCTACGATTCTCGATTTTCATCGTTGGATCAAACTAACGTACAATTAACATTATTCAAATTTTTATCGTGTGGTGCCAAAAACTCAAATACATATGTGCTCATTCACTTATCAACGGTAACCATCATCGGGACGGGACATATACCTATAGAGATGTAATCATTTACGATCCCATTATTAACCTATGACCCTTGCGACACCCTACATATGCCATCCAATAAATTTTAATTTGTTCATCTTAGCCCTACATCTGTCAACATTTAATTCTCATTTATTGTAAAAAAGCATATATATATACTCTTTTTGATGCCACAAGACACTATCATCTGTGCATATACATTAAATTTTGACCGTCCAATTGCCTTTTGGGTCGTAGGGTAACCGTACTCTAAATCTATATGTTAATATATGAGGAAGTGAGATGTTCATATTGGAGGGTACTGCATTTTATGTCAGTGTTGGAGTCATTTTATGCTAACAATAACCATTAAAATATTTAAACATAGACAACAATGTGTAGTTTTATAATAATCAGAATGATTGTGAAGCATTTGATCCTGAAAATTGGAATGCATTGTCAACATGTTGTCTATATTGTAAAACATAGATGGGAAGATGATAAGAGATCAACAAGTCATTATGCATCACATAAGCTTTCTATATATTTGTCTATAAGCTAGTTCGTCCATGATGATCATCATTATAGGAGACTTGTTGAATCACATTATCACTGTGGGGTTCAATGAGTTTGATGTTGTTCAATAAACGCTCTTCTAAAGTGACAAAGTGTGGTTGATATTTCTGGCATCATGTTGCATTTTTATGTGTTTTGTTATACAATTACACGATAAAGACTGAATTTGGAGAGTGTGATTGGCTGCTACACTTGGATATATTTTGCGAGAAACTTGAATACATTGTTGCAACAAGTAATTCTTAGCTCAGGATCACTTGGATCACTTGCAATGTACTAACAAAAGATCAGAAAAGGACAATCGCGAGTTGATGTTTAATAGCCTCAGTTAATTTCCCCAATTATAATATAACAAAGTGATAAAAGTGATACAAATGATTAGGGAATGTCATTTTATATACGCATTAAGCTTTATGATTACCCTTGTTTTTTTTTCTTTTCGATAGCGGTTACATTAGGTAAGCCTTCTATTATTATGTGTGTTCATATCCATTACTGCTGGCAACGAGTCCTTTTGTAGGTGTTTCAGAATTAACAATCGGATGCCTCATCAAATATATTTTTGAATCACATCACCGATGCCTAATGAAATATGCATTTTTTTAAATCTTAAGGACAAAGTTTTCGAAAGGAATTTTACAAATTCATATAGAAGACATAAATGTAATATGATATTTTGACTAAATGATATAAATGGTGTGACGTAGCAAGCATAACAAATGAACTAATCACGTTTCTCATTTGTTGTCTTATTCGTCTCGTCTTCTCCCACCTTCATCTCGACTTCTTCAATATTCGTCCACTCATTTCTTTACCTCACCTTAATTAAATTTGTTGCAAACTTAGATTTAATCAGGAGTCATTCACCATTCTCCAATGATTATAAAATTGATGATAATATATTGCACTTAGAAATGATTAAAACATTCATCAAGTTAATTTATAAAATCCGGGCATTGAAGGTTTGCCCTAATTCAAGAAGCTACATTCAATGATAACAAACAATTCTTAATGCATACACAGCTAATGAATATAATAAGGTCATTGAGTGTAAAATTCGTGATCTTAATAAGTTTTTGAAGACTCTTATCACTAGAACACCATCTTAACAATGATAGTCAAATATTTTAAGGTACACATAAATCATAAGAGTACTAGTAACGATCACAACCTTGGATTTACTTATGCATATTTTTCGTAACAAGCATGATCAATAACTTTAGCTAATTTAGCTCTTACCACAAGGTTTTATAATATCAAATTTAATTGTTATTTTGATAGATAACTAAAAATCCTACCCTAAACAACCTGAAGTTTGTTTACTTTTCAATTTTTTTACTTTTGTCTAATACTAGATCAACAACTAATTGTAGTAAAAATCCGAGTAAAAAGTAGGAAAAATCAACTTTAAAAAATATTTTTACTTTATTACTCAAAGGCTGGACAATCCCAAACTCAAGATGTATATGCACTCGAGAGGACTTGAATCATTAACATGTGAAATTAGAGACCAAATGACACACCGTTTAACCGGTACTCATGCAGGAAAGATCAATTAACTATGAATAAAAAATGTAAAACTTTAGCAAAAAACATAAATAAAAACGATGTGGATACTAAAGCTTTACGGTATGCAGCTGTAATATGATTATCCAATAAATTATCGCAATTTTTAGAGAAAGAATTCATTAATTTATACTAAATTTATAGTAAAATAATGTCAATTAAATCAATTTCCACTAATTTTTTTTGCAAATACTAATCCTAATCCTAATAGACAAACAAATCGTAGTATAATAAAATAATAAATATTGAATGATCTTCATCCTATTTTGTCGTTATCTTCATCTTCTTCGTCTGTCTGCTGAAAACAATTTCACCGTGTTTCGTTTCCCTCTCTTTTCAAACCCTCCAAACCCTAGTTTTTTCCAGACTCCCTCCGCCGCGCAAAACGTTTTCTTTTTCCCTCCAAACCCTAATTCCTGTCCAGTATCGAATTTCCCCCTTTGGAATTTCCCGATTTGGCGGGATTTTGTGGAAACCCTAGATCACTCTATGGACCCCGATCGGCGTTTTTGCGAGTCATTAGAGCGGGATTGTGAAGCGGATGAGTGCGGATGGTGTTGGTGAAGGTAATTGTGAGTTGGTGATGGTGGTGAGTCGGATCGGGAGGAAACCCTAGGAGGTGGTTTGAGTGGGATTGGTGGAGAGGGTTGTTGGAGGAAGGGGATGGGGATTTGGGGTGTGGTTTTAGGAGGGAGAGGTTTGAGAGATGTTGGACGCCATGGGAGTTGAGTGGAGGTGAGAGTGAGTCTCCGTCGGAAAGGAAGGAGGAGTATTCAATTTGGAGAAGTGATGATGATGACGATAATTTTGCAGTACATGATGATAATGAGATTAATGATTTGTGTGAATTGTCTCCAGTTCTTGCTCCGCCTCTTGCTGCTGTTGCGCCTACTGATATTGTTTTGGCTGCCGAAGAGCCTGCTTTTAGAGTGGTGCGTGTGCTTAATTTATTTTTTCGTTTTCAGAGTTGAATTTTGCTGGTTGTATTTATGTGTTTTACTGATGAAATGCTTGTTGTTTTGACTGTGTAGGGCGTTGGTCTAAGGAACTTGGGGAACACTTGCTTTCTGAACTCGGTTTTGCAGTGCTTAGTGCGCACCGCTCCGTTTAGGCTAGGTCTTTTCCTGATTGATCATTTGTCACCCTGTAAGTGACTCAAATTTACGTGTTTAGCTTGTATTGACGAGTTACCATTCAGGTCTAGATTGTTCTGAGTTTTGTTATTCTTAATGCAGGTTATGGTGTGGAATTTTGTCTTGTATGTTGCTTACGCGAGCTTGTTCATTATGCATTCACATCCTTTGATGAGATCTCCCCTTCCAGTATTGCAGCTAACTTGAAATGTAAGCACCTCTGCAATGTCATTTTATTTAATTTTTATTGTTAGTACTTCCAGTTGTTAATCTGATTACCATGTTACCAGTTATGGAAACTACAAGTCATTTTTATTCGAAACAACCAACTATTTCAACAATGAATCACCTTTGAAGTATCTTCAAGGAATGAAAATATTAATATTCATATTGCTGCTTCATTATGATTTTCTTTGACTCGATTTTTTGAATTTCAGACTTCTCACCAGACTTTGTGCGATACCAGCAGGAAGATGCACATGAATTCTTGCAGTGCTTTTTGGATAAGCTTGAGAAATTTTCGATGCTTCCGTCAAACCCTTGTTCTCCTGCACCAAGTAGGAACCTGGTGAAGGAAGTGTTTGGTGGCAGCCTCGTCAGCAGAGTATGCCAGTTTAATTTATCTTGTTGTGATAATTTATGATTACGATTAACATGTGGGGCTAATTCCTCACATTTCTTGATTGTTCCATTTGCAGCTACGATGCAGCGAATGTTATCACATATCATCTACACCCGAGGATCTAATTGATTTTAGTCTTGAGATAGATGACGTTAATACTCTTGAAGGTGCTCTTGAATCATTTACCAAATTGGAAAAAATTGAAGACGTACAAATGATTTGTGATGGATGCAATGAAAAGGTTTCAGTGGAGAAACAGTTTGTCATTGATCAAGCTCCATTGGTGGCATCTTTTCATTTAAAAAGATTTAAGAATGATGGCATTACTGTCGAGAAGATTGGGAAGCACATAGAGTACCCATTGATTTTGAACTTGGATCCTTACACAGCAGGCCATCCAGACCACAGTGTAATCTCTAATATCCCTCATTCTTTTGGCAAAGTATGTTTTGCATAATGCTATCTAGTTTACTGGTATCAGGATGTGAATAATCACCGAGTAACAACAAATAAGGTATCTGGTTGAGGGGTTACTGTGATTTGAGTATGATTGGTATTTTAGATGTCAGACGTCTAGTCTCTTTTTGAATATTGACTTCACATATATGTTGTTTAATGTTGTTTTTATATTTGACATGCAATGATGTTGTTGGCCTGTTGCTGTAAATATCTCAGCATACTTCATGAGTATTTAAAGAGGGTTCATGTGCTTGGCTCTCATATAATTTTTTGAATAAATAACTCAAGTAATTCTAATTTCACTTCTTATATCAGGCTGACTTGACGTACGACCTTTATGCTGTTATTGTCCATGATGGGTTTTCATCAGATTCTGGCCACTACTATTGTTATGCGCGATCCTCACCATACACGTGGCATGAATTTGATGACTCAACGGTAATATTTTGTTGTCATGTTATTTGTTTTCTTTATGTTTGCCATGCATGTGATATAGTAAAGTTTATCGTTTCGAAAGCAACAATGTGCAGGTAACACTTAAATAATCTGTGTCAAATCCCTGTACAATTTTACATTATAAAACCATGAAACCTGAACGTTATGTGTAGTTTTTTCAACCCTGATACAAAAGTTTATTCTGCGAGATGTTTAATGCTATTGAAAATTGAAATGACATTTCATGAATGCTATAACTGTTTTATTTATGAGTTATGTAGTCTCTTTTTCCATGAGAGCCACTTCTCTATCTTTATTGTACTCGGTGCATACTAGAAAGGATGTTGATGCTGATCTCACATATCATTTTAACTTCAACTCACTCGTCAACCTTTGGAATTACAATAATGCAAAGTACACTTGTTGATGAAATGAAATAATATGTGAGGTAATTTTGTTTGCCTTGTTGGAAAATAATAGTAAACATTTGCACATTCTGTCAATTGTTTTATTTTAATGCTACTACCTGAAATCCTGGATCAGTGTTAATTGAGATTTAAAATTTGGCAGGTCTCTAGAGTCAGTGAATACCATGTCCTATCTCGTGAAGCTTATATTTTGTTCTATGCCAAGCGCGGAACTTCTTGGTTCAACTATAATGATATCCAGAGTCTCCGTTATCTGGTCGCATCAAAATATTCCCCAAATTCAGTTCTGGAAAAAGTCAATCTATCTAGTGAATCAGATTCTTCAACTGAGCACGTATCTGTGTGGGTAAATAGACATAAGGAATTCAGTGAAGACTCATATCAGCCTACTTCTATTGGGCCTCAACTTCCAAATTCCGGAGCTAGAATTACTAGTAACAGACATGGAGAATACCCTGATTTGCTGTCCAACAATGAAAACGAAAACAAGACTGATGAAGATATGGAAGATTCTTCCTTCAATTTTGACATGCTGCTGAATGACGATGATAAAGAAAATAGAACTGAGACTGATGTTACAGTCAGCTCGCCCCTCGATTTTGGTTTGATTAAGGATGAGGCTAACAAGGTCAGAAAGGATATGCCAGATGATAATGGTTATTCTTTCAGTTCTGAGGAGACGAAAGAGGCAACGGTAGAGCAAACACACAATAATAGCTCGCTGGCGGATGAAAATTTTGATGCTTCTTCAACCGTGCATGAAGCTGGCAACTTTAAGAACACACACGCAGACAGTCCTAATGAAGAGCCTACAACATCACCCAACTGCCCGGCTGAATCCAGCGGAGGTTCCCTAGGTGTTACCAACAAAAGTACAATCAATAAATGCGGGAAAAAGACCAAGGCAGTAAGCTGTCAGACCGGCTTAAGTGGTTCATCAGGTGAAACATCTAACTTGTCTTTCATAAATTATACCATTTTGAGTGCTAAAGAATTATTTTACTCATTGGATTCTTTATTTACAGAGGCTAAAAAGGTACCCAACACACTGCCGCATAAAAGGTCTGCTGAAAGACCCATTGATGATGCAAGAAAAAAGCAGGCCCTGAGAACTCTAAAGAGGACCACTATGCCCATGACAAGGGCCAGAAAATTTCTGGCTGCTGTGAATGGAACACCCCAAAAAAAGAAAAAGAAATCTACAATCTCCGTTGGCACGAATCAGAACCGTGTAGTCCCTCCCTCTGCGCGATCTACAATTTTCCGTTGAAGAGTTAAACCTCAGGCAAACAAACATTTACTCCTGTAATTAAATCCTAGAATATATCACTAGCTTCTTTGCACATCTTAGCAGAAAGTATGAGCTTTTATGCATACTGTATTCTAATATGATAAAGTTCTGGATTTTGCCATTTAACCAACCAGATTTGCAGTTCCCTGCCTTTTGTTTCCTGTTTGGTATGCATGTTTGATTGATTGTGCCATCTACTTTATTTTTATAAGTTTTATGCAAAGCATAATGCTATTGAGAAAAAAGTAGTCCATTCTGGAACAGGTGGGGATCAGAAGGTATTGTAAAGTCTGCGTGGGGGATGGATCCTGTCAAGCAGTTGCAGAAAATTGTTAGTGATTGGGAGCCCGCTTCTGTACCTTTTAGTATTGATGACCAAATCGTTTGTCAGATTTGTTTACTGCATTTATGAAGATTCGGCACATTTTTAGTGGCACAAATATATTTTTTATTCTTCAGGTACCTTTTAGTTGGATATTGCTGAATGTATTTATGTTACAGTGAACTTATTTCGCCATAGAAGAAGTTCCTTTTGCTCAGCCTATCCTAAACTGTAAGTCTTTTATTTTTTAACTAATAATTGTAGCCATTTGTAAGTGTTGTAATATTGCAATTGAAAATTTATTTTTTTAACTAATAATTGTAGCCATTTGAAAGTGTGCAATTGAAGACGCCAGATTTCTCTTTTTTCAGTAGTGAATAATCTCCTGTATGAAAAAGGTTTCTGGTGTTTCTTTCATTTAAGAAGATTAACCAATCCGACTAGGAATTCAATGTAATAACTGTATCATGTCTACCTAGAATAAACAAAAACTTAAAGCATGCTCCGTTTTGAAAGGCCAAAAAATTACAAGTGGATGGATGCAACTGCTGGGTCGACATTACGAGTAACCCACAAATCAATAAGGTAGAAAAAAATGGACATGTAAGAGCATTTTGCACCTTCATTGTCTGATAACAGTCATCGAATTTAGCTTAAGCTTCCAGGTTCTTCTCTTAGCTCAATAGCTGGCTTGGACTTAGTGGTGCAATTCATAGCATCAGATCCTGCTGGAGAACAATACATGAATGAGCCCACATAAACAGATAAGACCAAAGCTTGGCCAGCTTGCCATAACTTGAGAATATCTTTAATAAGCATTAAGTACCAAACCTGGACCATTTCGCCTCAATGGAGTAAAGATTAAAGAATCCATTCACTCAACTTTTCATTGTATTGACTGCATGTTTGCACAAATATATGCTTATTATTACTCTCAGAATATTTTTCAACATCTGTCTTCAGGAACCAATCATTGACAAGCTTATATCTTACTAGCTTGTTTATATAAATTGTATCATATGGCAAAGTGTTAGCATTTTTCTACGGTGATAAAACATGAAGAAAGTAACCACACAAAAGAAGAAGAAAACAGTAACATATCCATTAATAATATAAAGACGCACAAGTAGTAAAAACACTTACACCACACCTTCATAGTTCATAGAATGCTTACTTATTCAGTCTTCCACTACATTCCATAAATGTCGTTGTAGTGAAACAATTGTAACGAGATAAAAGTTCAAGCCATAATCGAAACTAAAACACCAAACTCGAAGGAAATTCATGTCGTGTCTCCCACTTACACCATCATTCTGCACTACTATGACTCATGCAGACCATACAAATCATCCAACTGAATGCACAAACACCTTATCAACACCAAAATACAAAATGACTAGTAAATCCAAACCTTCAGAAATTAAACCAACACCATAAAATCATCTTAAAGTCAAAACACATCCATACAATGAATAAATCAATCCACATATCACCAATTCAGATTTCCAGATCCGATTCAATAAATTAGTCAACGAGTCAAACAACCAAAAATAACACACACTTATACCATCTCAAATCGGAACCTACACAGCGTTATCCGATTCAATCCGATGATCGCTGATCCGATCGTCTTTCCTTCAAATTCATCGAATCGCGGCAGTCTCCGATTCACTTGATGCAAGGCGGGAAAAGCCGGCTTTTCCTTTACTAATACGAAATCAGAATATCGGATTTGAAGGACGCTTCCCGACCTGCACCAAGCGAATCAGAGCCTCACGCGACGTTACAGTCGCGAGTTATTGCGGATCAACGTCGCCGGAATCCGGCGGCTAAAAGTGTTGAACAGTGAGAGAATAGAGAGTGAAAGAAGGCCGCGTTTGGTTGCACATTTTATAAACAAAATGAAAATTATTTATGAGAAAAAGAAATAAAAAGTATCAACGTAAATTCTATGTAGACGAAGACGACTGCTTATTAGATTTAATGTATTATGATCAAGCAAGATTATAATTTTGTGATTTAAAAATTAGGATTAATTATTATTTTTGGTTAAACTACTTAATTTTTTATTATATGAAACCTCGTTTCCGATTTTGTAAAAAATCATAATTTTTTAGGCACCCACTATCTGGACATCAGGTCTTGAGTTCGAGTCATGGGGTAGGAGTGAAATTCCTGTGATCCTTTTTAAAAAAAAAGAAGAAAAAAAAAAAGAAAAAATCATAATTTTTTAATTTAATTCTATCAAGTTGAATTATTAGTAAATTTTTTTTGATAATTATTCTGAAATTACTGAAATACCCATGATTTGACAAATTTACATAAATAAAGTTTTGGAGGTTATTTTGAATATTTTACCACTGGTTTCTAGATATGTCAAAATTACCCATTATCCGTTACCCGCCCTTTATCCGCCCGTTAAAATACCCGTCTATACCCGCCCGTTTAGAGATAAAGGGTAATCATACCCGTTACCCATTTATACCCGTTTATTATAGGGTCGCCCATTACCCGCCCGTTATATTTCATTAGAAAAATTCATCAAGTTCTACTCATAAACTACCATCAATCTACTAAAAAATTAGATACTCATTTTTCGTATTTTACAAATAATAGAATAGTTGGTAAAATAAAAATATGTAGTTAAAAGGTAAATGAGTTATTAATGGATAAACGGGTATTTAATGGGTAAACGGGTAAATTAATACTCGTTACCCGTTTATACCCGTTATCCTATATACCCGCCCGTTTATACCCGTTTACATAAACGGGTAAATAATATCCGTTACCCGTTTATGCCCGTTATCCTTTATAACCGGGTCATACCCGCCCGTACCCGCCCCATTTGACATATCTACTGGTTTCTCTTTTACATTCCTTGGGACAGAAGGGTAAATTGGGTATTAGGGATCGATACACATCGAAAGTCGGTGGCCCAAGCAAAGCCTTTTTCAAATTAGGAACAGAAAATTATGAGCTGGGAATTGATTCAAAAATAACATCAGCAGCTGATGTCAGTACCAAATTTCAGCTTTTCACAAACTCCTCACAAACCCTAACTTCAAAATTTTGAAAATCGACTCGACACATGACGTCAGCGGCTCCACCCGTTGCCGGATGGAGGTATTGTTTGTAAGTAATTACTTTCTTCTTTTACAAAATTTCAACCTAAAAAGTGGATTTCAGTTCCAGATATCGATTCTTGAAAGATGTCGCATATCCATTACAAAGATATGAAATGCAGTAGGCAAATATTGTTTTGAAAACTTCCGGATTGTTAGAAGATTGATGATTGTGTGAATTTCATTTTTCTGTAGGATGTTCTCATTCTACAATGCTTTACATTTTGGAGCGCGCATATATATTTGATTGATTTTACTTAATAAATGTCATCGTGTGCTCAACCTGTTCAAAAAACACCATTAGTTATTGATTGGGTTGATCAACATTTTAAATATTTGTCGAGTTTCAATATAATCATACTATCCGTAGTCATTCTCTAGCCCTATTTGGTACTTGATTACTGTATGGTGCTTTTCATATATCTGTAAGCTTCTTCCCATATTAACTTTCAGTTTCATATGTGAATCAAATTTTCTATTTTCAGGTTTTTGTTTGAATTTAGTTTATTTATGATGCTGACTTCTGCAGTTTAGCTTCAAAATCGAACTTTGTCTGCACAACACATGTTACATATTCATATATGTATATTTAAATCATATGTACTTGTTAAAAGGAGCTGTCAATGAAATTTAACATAGAGTCTTGATTCAGGTGAAGACTAAAAAGCGCATGATCTCTACTTTGTTTTGTTGACCTTATAGTGTTGACTGATTAGACTAGTTCACTCTGTACTTAGAAATTGTACTTGGGTTGGTTTCATTTTTCTTACCTTCAACGTCAAGTGGCAATAAAAAAGCTGATACAGATTGATCTTTGTTTGCAGATACGTAGCAGTATGTTATCCCATATAAGTGTTCCAAAAACCATGATGTTTGTTCTGTAATCCCCAAGTATTCAACAAAAAGCGATTGTTGCCTTTTAAGCTGAGTGTTGCTGCAATATAGATAATGCTTGACGTGTTTCCAACACTTGATGAGCTTTTTTGCAATATTGGTTCTCGGATTTATATGTTTGTGGTTCTATGTGCTTGGGCTTGTTCTTGTGATGAGTACGAGTAATATCATTTGTTCCATGTAGTGATGAATTGAACTAACAAAATTTGTTTATTCTTCACAGGTACCACTGGTATTGCAAATGCTTCATTTCATCACCGATGTAGGGTAAAAACGAGGTGCTTCCGTAAGATTTTACGTCTTGATACAAATCCTGGCTTTGCCTCTGAACTGGAGCCTATTTTACAATTGTTTATGTTGGTCTAAATGGCTGGTTAAAACATATAGCTTACATAAGTAACTTTCGGTACTAGATTTATAAGCAGTTCTAAAATAAGAGATTGCTTATGATGTCAGGTGAAGGTGGGAGGCACGCCACTCCGTGCTTGGGACAACAGTGTAGTTCCTTAGAAGAATTTCCATGGAAAATGTCTAATAGGCAAGGTCTGTACCATTTCCATTCATGTGCCAGGTATGTTGTATAGTCTGTACAGTTTAGACTTTAGAGGCTGATGTGACGTTAGGTTCTGTTATCCATAGCTTGTCTTTTCAGACAGATCATACATGTGTGACTAGTACGTTTTTCATTATTTCAAAGCATCATTGGTGATTGGGTGCTGAGTCTATGCACAATGCCAAGATCTAATATGTTTTTCATTATTTCAAAGCATCATTGGTGATTGGGTGCTGAGTCTATGCACAATGCCAAGATCTAATATTTACTAATTTTTGAAACAGGACAGAGACATACAGGGACCATGCATTTTTTACTTTAACGTCCATATGTTGAGAATCAATTTTAATCCAAAGAAGTAAGGACCCTTTCGAGGTCATTTTCAGCAACAAATATGCCGTGGAATCCATAAGGGACGCGGGTGGGAAGGCTCACCTCGGCCACCACTTCAAGACTAGGTGACTTTGCATCCATCACTAGGAAATGAGACTTCCCTGTTTTCTCGTTGTGCATGTAGCTGATCAAGTACCCACTGTCCTCTTCAGCTTCGGGATTGGTAGGATTTTTTGCAACGAAAAATGGTTCACCTCCGAAACATCCGTCTCCAAACATCCTCAGCCCAACCACACTGTCGGTGTTACGCTTGTTTGAGATGTCGAGCTTAACCACGCCTGTGATCTTGGGCATTGGATCACCAATTGCTGCATAAACGTACTTGTTCCTTTTGGCAGTGTAGGATGGGTTGATCACAGCAAAGTCCAGGTTTTTGGATGAGATTGGCTGTCTAGAGATATGCCCTGTTTTGAGATTTATACTGACCTTCTCGATGGATGCATGTACGAGCTCCATTCTTTCTAACGCGTGTTCAACCGAGAGTATGTTAGGTGCTACCAGTACTATCTCATCCGGGCCTTCATCCCATGCATTTATAGCATGTATTATGTTAAAACCTGGGACTTCAAACCACTTCATATCAGACTCGTCCTTGGCGTTTCTTGGGAGGACCCCAAGTCTCGGAATTTTACTCATATCAGCTCCCACAGGTGATCCTCCACTTATCAGTTGCATTGGGTTCATGCAGATTTGTATCTCTGCAAAAATGGCATATTTTTTTGTGATGGCAAAGTCATGTAAGAAGGAAGGACTTGACATGGTGAATATCGGCACATCGGGTTGCTTCCTCCCATTCATGTCGAAACAGAAGAAAGTGAGGAAAGGAGGAACAGGGCTGTAGCGGAAGGCAAATGTCTCGCCACTTTCCAAGTCCAACTTGGGGTGGGCAGTCATGCTCATGATCAGTTGGCCGTTAAAGTCACGACGGCCAACTGTCCCTATATCACCATCTGGCTTTATTATAACTTCATAAGGGAGATCAGACTCTCCCAGGGCAAAAAGGCGGTTTCCGAAGAAAGCCAGGCTAGTATTTGCGAGGCCAATTCCGTTTGCTGGATTAAACTGACCTGTCAAAGCACGAAATGCTGCCAGGGATCCACGAGCTGCAGATGCAGTAAGCCCGTTGAATCCGGAAAAGACATTTGGGATGACGGGAGAGCCCATTGCCTTCTCAACTTTATACTTATAAGTTTGTACATAACGGCTACAAAAGGTTGCCTCCCCTTTCGATATTCTCAGAGAGTGTAGCATCCCATCCCCATCAAAAAGATGGTAAGGCCCTCTTGGAAGAAAATGCGGGTTCGGACCATTGCGAATGTAAGCCCCGTCTAAGCATGACGGTAGAGACCCCTTTACCACAGTACACTTTGTTGGAGGGAACTCATCAACTGGAGCGAAGTTGTCTGCAAGGACATGCCTGGGGTCAATCGAGGGACGCAGGGGTGGATCAACGAAGTTATTGATCACACTATCAAGTAAGTTAAACACTGCAGCTGGCAATGACTGCTGCACTGGAAGTGGCCTGCTTTTACTCTCACTATCCTTGGTTTTCACTTTATTGGGAATGTTGGTGTTGGAAGAAGGGGTGACTATAGATGTTTTCTTTTCTTGTATCTGGACAGATGAGATGTGTCGGATGGTTGGATTTGTGTGTATTGGTTTCCGGCTGCGGATGAGATGATCGGGTTTTGGCATTTTTGAAATGAAAGAAGATGATAAGGATTCCATGATATCTTTTGGGTGTTCCTTTGGATCTCCGCTACAAACTCACAGGTGAGTGATGTTTAAGTGATGCTCATTTAGCTTCCTTTATATAATGCTTGGTAACAATGTAGCTTTCAGCATGAAATAATTGCTTGTGGTGAGTGCATATGAAAGTTATTTGCTGAAATTTGTGGTTATATGTAGCAATATTATGTCCCCCAGTGAAGTAATAAATCACTAACTTTACGCACAGTTATGACTTATGAGGATATTGTGTGTCACCACTGGATGATATTTTTGATTGGTCTAATTAATGTTGGAAGTGGACATGCTGATATTATCCAATAGTGTCAAAAAAAATTTTTCCTGTAAATGAATCCGGTGGAAATTATGAGGCTTTGGAAGAATAGGAAGTTAATGTCAAGCTAGTGGGAATGAATTTATGAAGAGTTTTCTGGATGGAATTAGTAGAAGATATAATTTGGGATTATTTGTGGTCCTGCCTGAAGATTTATAAATATATTTTTTCAAGGTCTTAGTCTTAACGGTGCGTTTTCCTTGCTACAAATATCTTCATAGAAAACACTCGCTATTTTCTAATGTATTAAATATGAATGTTGCATTTTGTAGTTTGGTCATAACTTTACTCCGGACGGGGTTCAAGTCTCAAGATGATTAAGATGAATTTGTTACCTGGAGCTGGTGCAACCAAATGGATCGCCACACTTTCCCAAATCAGAGGTACACTGTTGCAGATAAACAAACTTCCCAAATCAAAACGTGCATTGTTATGAACTACTATAAAATTATTGATCAGATTAGATTCATCAAACATTATGGTCAGCAATTACATAACATGGTAGTATTGTGTATTTCTTTGATGTGGTTGTTGTAAATATACACTTGGCAGAAACCTAATATAAGGATCCAAAGCTGAAAATAGGCAAAGTTGTTTTACAAGAATTTATAGCAAGTAGTTTAATGTGGCCGGTTTTTTTATTATGATCCAGAAGTTATTAATTGTTTGAATTATGAAAATAATTATTTCACTGATTGTTGATAAACTGTATCAATGTAGAACTATTAACATGATGAAGAATAATAATGAGTTTCTCGAAGTAATTTGATAGTTTACTGTAAGTTCAGTTCACTAAAAGAAAACTGATGGTGAAATTGTTTCCTTGGGACCCACCGTCATGAAAGAGAATTGTAATGATATTTATTTTCAAAATGGGATTTATTGAAATTGAATCAAGACTAGGGGACCAGTTGCTTTGGCTTGCAAACTAAGCCACACGATATTGATATGCATCTATTTTGGTTGTATGGTTCCCTGCATTTCGAGCTTAACTCGTGGACCAAAATGGAACATCTTGAATTATTGATCCCTGTACGAGATTGATTGATGTTAATTTTTATCTTGCTCTAAATAGATACCATTTGCTTGTGTAAGGCATAATTCACAATTGTTCAATCACTCGCATACACTTGTACCTTTCACACGCTGTAAAATGTGACATCAAAAGCATACATTGTTATTATTTCCTAAAGTACTGTCTATTGCAGTGATACTGAATATATTTATTTTTAGAACTGATTATCTATTTTGGTGCTGGTTCACCTTTGCACGCCTCATACATTTTTATGTGTTTGAAACCAGTTGAGGTCGTGAGGACATAATGGGCAACTAATGGCCATGTGACGGAAGAGGCATCTCTATATTTTTCACACGAGGTAACATGACATGATCTATACACTCGGTTTTCGTACTGGTCCTAACATACATTTCATCTACCAATTGGGGATCATATCAATTATTTTGATGGAGAAGGTTACCGAATTTTGCACGTGAAATTCATTTTTATTGAAAGGGGAAACATATGATCAATATGCATTGCTCTGTATGAACGACCTCCTTTTAAGTGTCTTATTACTAAAATTAAGCTCAGTGTTGAATGTATCCGCGCTAGTTACAAAAGCCAAAAGCAGATGGTATGTTCCTCGTGTTAATAGTAAACTAAATACTTTCCTTCTGTCTGAGTATCTTGTTTTTTGTATGGTGACGTTGGAGTGAGCCAGTGATAGTCTAAGACATCCTCTGTTTTGATGTTCTTGCAAGTAGTGTACTTATAAAAATGTCCATTTGTGATATGCCTTATTGTTAGCAGTCAGCAGATACCAGATATTTATTTACTGATGGAAATCACCACTTCTCACCAATTGACTTGTCCGTTTGACACTCTCACAGCGTAGCTAATTTGCAGTCTGGATACTTTAGAGAAAAATATCTCAAAATGTCTCCCTTTGAAATATAATCTCCTTTGAAAAATTTCTTTTGAAGATTAACTTAAGTGGATGTTTTAGAAATATGCAAAGGTTCTAGTGGACAAGTAAATCTCCACTGGTAGTTGTTGTAATTGTATTAGAACAGTTACTCCTTAGTCATCTATAGAAGAAAGTGTTGTGGGTGTAGAGTAGCTTATCACATCCTGCAGATCATTTTACATTCCTATTAATTACATATACATGCAGGCATTCTCAAGATGAACAGATTGAATGACTGATCAAAAACTTACCTGATTGAGAGAAGCTTCGCTGATGCGTGGTGGAGATGTGGATGAGCTGCAAAATGACATAGTTGCTGGCATGCATTGATCACCATATTCCTTAAGTTTATTGAGTTCTGGCAACACCACTCCTCCAAGATCAGGTCTGTCTTTCCTTCTCAGTTCAGCGCATTGGAGAGCGAGTTTTGCAAACTTCAACGCTTCTTCCATAGGCCAATCTGCCACTGAAGGATCCAACATCTCTGAAAATTTCCCATTCTCAATGGAATTTTCTACGTGGTATGTAAGCCCCATTGGGTTCTTGCCAGTTATCAACTGTAAAAGTAGAATGCCTAGTGAGTACACATCAGATTTCACTCCAAGCATTCCTGTTTGCTGATACTCCGGGTCTATGTAGCAGAAAGTTCCGGCTGTTGATGTCATTCGATACTGAGTCACACTGTCAGCAACTGATGGTGGGACTAGCCTTGCAAGACCTACGTCACTTATCTTACTACTGTAGTTATGATCTAGTAATATGTTGGCCGGCTTGAGGTCTCGGTGCACTAATGGCTCTGGCTTTGTCTGGTGCAGGAAGAGAAGGCCTGTTGCAATCTCAGCCGCAATGCGGAATCTTATCTGCCATGGTATAGGTGGAGTGTTACCTAGCCGAAAAAGCCGGTCTTCCAAGCTCCCATTAGCCATGTATTCATAAACTAAGCAGCCATACTCCGGACACGCTCCTAGGAGCAGTACCATGTTGGGATGCCTTATGCAACTCAGTACTTCGATCTATCATTTCATAAAAATTAGGGTTAATTACGGATAACCACCCGTATAATATGCTATATTCCACCAAACCACCCCTATATTGTAATAATACATTCCACCACCCTTATAAGTAAAAAATTTCCAATCAACCACCCACGCACTGTACTGTCACCGTTACCGTTAAATATATTAATTTTTTAATATAATAATAATATTTTTATTACAATATACCACCTCTATAATAAATATGTTTCCACTTCGCCACCTTTATAATCAATTTTGTTTCCATTTAACCACCTCTCCGTTAACCGCCGTTAACTGAGGTGGTTCTTTGGAAAGTTTTAATTATAAAGGTGGTCGAATGTAATATTACAATATAGAGGTGGTGGCATGGAATATGGCATATTATGCGGGTGGTCATCTGTAATTAACCCTAAAAAATTAAGGTATGTGATCTGTTGTTTAGAACTGAAAGCATTTTCCTAACTCTATTGAACTTGTGATATTCCTGCAGATTACCTCTTGTTGGAACTGAGCACGGCCCTGAGCGGCATCAGGCCGCAAGACTTTGATAGCCACCTCAGTATGATCCAAGTAGCATTTGTAGACAGGACCATACCCACCCTCCCCAATTTTTCTACTTTCAGAGAAGAAATCTGTGGCAGCTTCAATCTCTTCAATGGTGTATCTCCTATACCTAGTGTCATGTTCATTAAAGGTGCTCATCGCCTTCTTCATCTCCTCAGTTTCACTAAAGGCTTTCATCTCAACATTTAACCTCTTTTTTGCTTCTAGCTCTGCAATCTTCTGATGAGCTTTAGCTGATTCCATGGCTGACCTGTATTTGGATCTCTCCTTTTGTGCCATAGCTAGTGCTGTCTCCTCTGATAGTTTGGCCTCTTTTAACCGCCTCTCCTCTTCTTTCCTCCATCTGCTGAGCTCCGTCGCCTTTTGCTGTGCTGTTAAGGCCTCTTTGCAGGCTGTGCTATACATATCTATTGTATGTTTTAGATCCTCTTTCAGGCGCCTCATCTCAGCTTCAACCTCATCCTGTTGCAAGAAACAATTGATTTTACAGTTGAAATACAAAACAAGAACATGGAACTCAACCCAGTTCAATGCAACCTTACCAGACTCTCTGAGGAGCAAGATGTTCTTGCACTATCATTCGAGACAGAAGAAAGTTATGAATAAGCTAAGTCATGTAGCCTCCCCACAGCCGGGTGAGCTATGATCTGAGCTAGTGGAAAGTCGTGATGGTCTTCCTGAATCTATAATTCCAATGGGTGAAGCCCAAGGTTGGTCTACACTTGGCCTTGCTGAGCTTATGAAGGATATATCAGTTTCAGGTATCGAAATGTCTCCCCATGAGTCTTGTCTTTTCAGCTCTTTCTTCTCTCTACAGTTATATCTATAATCCAAGACTGTCCAGTAAGTTGTGGCATTTTTGCTCAAAATTACTTACATGACAAGATATCTAACATTTATCCAACACTTGCCTTATAGATTCTAATTCGTAGGCCGAAGGATGTCTCTCATGATATTTCCCATGTAGCTTTTCTGCAAAGAAATTGAGTTTGCAAGCTGATTGCGCTTATGGATGTCTAATAAGTGAACAGTTACCAACCTTTGACGCTGATTCGGTCTCCTCCGGTGGGTGTGGAGGCAGCAGAAGAAGCGGCCAGCGCAGTCTCCTCACGGCTTTGTATTTGAGTATGTAGAGGGGATGTGTGAGGGGCCGGTCTAGATGCATTCCTAACTGCTGATATCTTGCCTTTGTATATGACATATACCGTGCAGAAATCTGGAGCTGATTTAGAGACACTGGATGGTATGTCACTACCTTTGAATTTCCTACAGTAAGAAACTTATTTACCTAACATCATAATCTGTCTTAAATATGGTTGTAATTATGTTTTATGTAATTTTCTTACTATTACCAGAGAAACCCGCTCCTGGATGGAGCACCAAGAACCAGATTTTCGATGGCCGCAAAGGAGGTATATTCGGTCAGTGCTTTGACAACATCAGTGTCTTCCAAGGTGATATCAAGGCAATGAATCTGAAAAAAATCAAACTGTGATGTGAAGTAAATAAAAGTGGATCAAATTGCATAAACATTTTCTCTCTGAAGGTATGCAGACAGGTGTACAAGGTTGCCCTACATCTTTACGTGTACAAAAACATCGAAAAGTGAGGAACAAGTCCTTGGTCTGCTTCTCCAGTTGCTTTTTATGCGCTGCTATTGCCGGATTGTTGAGCTTGAGAATGTGCATAAGCGTAATTCCATGCTGCATGATACAAAAAGGTTCCAGAAATCAAGTTTCAAGGCTTGAATGTCCGAAAAACTAGTCAGAGGAGATCATGGAGTTTTTATTTACTAACATGAATGTTGAGCAGATGATTTCTGAAGAACATGGATTAAAACTACGGTCTGGCCTCGGACGAGTAGATTATCAATAGCCCATTTCAATGCATTCTGGCTGCCTTTGTCCTTGTCGATGGCCACTGCAACTAGTCCATTCTTCACAGGTTTCTGCCTATCCGCATATGCCTTTGGAAGCCACATTTTCTACTGCAGCTCCGCCTGTCCGTCCTACATCCGATTTCTTTTCATTAGACTTCATTCAAAAAAAAACTTTTCTTTCTTCATGTTGTTAGAATCATTCACCTTCCCTTCCAGTAATAATTGAAGGAGATGCATAAATTCTCTCCTCCATTTGTGGGCAACAGATTTTCTAATTTTAGTTACACATTTCAAATAGTCTACTTAATTTGTTGATAATAGTCTACTCAAAAAGAAAAGATTTTGGAGGACTAATATTATTAATAATCTAACTGACGAACTTTAAAATAAAAATAATCGTTAAATATAACTATTTGTATTTTTTACGCTTTTAAATTTTAATTAAGATTAAATTAATCATCATATTAATCAAATCCAGCTTCCTAGTTCTCTTGTCTATACTCTATAATCGTATCCCCAATCAAGGAATAAAATTAAGAAAAACAATAAATATTTATAACACATGCGAACATAATTCGGTTAATCTGACAATTGAAGATTAAAATTAATTTTAAAATAATTGAATGATTAGATTGAATTTAACGATTATTTTTAGTTCAAATTGTTTATATAAATTATTAGTAATTGACCGGCCTACAAATATTTGTTGAGCTGGCTCACCCAAACCAAATATGGGCCGTAAACATCACTTGTTGTGCTCGTTGGCCCAATAAGTTATTAGTGGACCAAGCCCATTAAGACAACCTCACCGGCGCCTTTTCTTCCGTCATTTTCATCTTGTTTAGAATCTCAAAGTCACGCATGCACGTTGGCGAGCTCAGTGTCTAAGGTAATATCTTCATCACTTTTTCCCCTGTTTTCATCAAGATTTTGAAATTGTTTCGAATTGTTAGAATTTGAGGTTTTTTACGTTGTTTTCGCATTTCAAGTATTTTGACAAATCTTTGTGAGTAGAGTCGTGGACTGGTTTTGATTTTGAGTTTTTGAAAATTTGATGGTTAAAGGGTTTCTTAAAGGTTTGTTCTTTATTCTTGATTACATTTAAGTCTGCAGAATCTTGAAATGGCTGATGAAAATGAAAGCACTAGTGGAAGTGTGGAACGGATTGATAGAATATCAAGGCTTCCGGATGGAATTAGGGAATACATTTTGGGTTTTTTGTATATAGATGAAGCCGTTAGAACCAGTTTGTTATCAAAAGATTGGAGGTATACTTGGACCAAAGCTGACCAGTTAAATATAAATTTTGGTGATGAGCCCGAAGATTATATGAGCGAAGATGAGTATTTCAGTATAGTGGAAGATATACTGGCGTCTCATGTGGGTACGATTCGTAAGTTTTCTATTGGTCCAATATGGTATGATTGTCGGGGAGAATTGAATGGATGGTATTATCATGTCAGAGATATGCCTATGTGGTTGCAATGCTTATCGGGAAAGGGTATCAAGGACTTGACAATTCTTATAAGATCAGCGGGTGATGGAAGTTTTGACATGCCTTCAACCATATTCGACTGCCTTAAACTTTCATTACTGCAGCTTGAAGAATGCAACTTAAGAGATTCTGTGACTTTCAGAGGATTTCCCAATCTTGTTACGCTAGCTTTAAGGAAAGTTGATATATACGATAATATCCTTGAAAAAATTCTTTTAAATTGCCCGCTAGAGGAATTACACATTGAATGTTGCATTTTCATGAATGGTACGACTGCCATCAGTGGTCCTCATCTCAAGATCTTTAAAGTTGGTTACCGCATGGGTGATCCTTGTTACTTGGGGTTTGCTCCTAACCTGAGGGTAGCGTCGTTCAGGCTTCGCAGCCGGGAATGGGAGGCTGATTTATGGAACATCAATTTCTTTGATATTCTAGGACGTTTTTCTAAAATTGAAGCTATCACTTTAGAGTGCTGGTTGCACAAGGTAATTCCAGTTTAAAAAACTATATTATATTTCGTTGATTTCCGGATAGCTTACTATGTTTACTTTGTAGCCTTTAGGTACAGTTATTATACCAAAAACACTGCCGGAGCCGCTAGCTAGTTTGAAGGCCGTGAAATTGGTTCACTTCGACATTAGATCCACAGATCATATGTCAATTATGTTGTGCATTATGAGAAGCTCGCCGAGTTTGAAAGATATGTTCATTGATGTAATTCTACTCGTGTCTCAGTCTTTAGTAATTGTTTACACATACACGGAAGTGCTTATATTTTATATATTTGGCATTGCAGTTGTTATATCTACGTAGGGGACTTGCACTTACTAGAAAGGAGTCACTGAAAGCGGCTATAGCAAATGTCAAGAACATGGAAACAGAAGATATCAAAACTATCATTACGAAACTAACTGTATCTGTCAGCACAATAAAGAGTGTGAAACGCCTTAAAGGCGAGATTGCATTCATAGGCAGTATACTCTCGTGTTGCCCACTTTTACAGAAACTGGAGATCCATTCTGTAGAAAAAGATGCGCAAAAGCTATCGGAGATCAATCTTGATCGGAAAGCTTAGTCGGAGCGGAAGGGAATCTTTCTGTAAAATTTTTGTGTTGTATTGAAAATGAAGAACACTGCCCCTTTTATCAGGCAGGTAATTCTGTTACAACAAAATGTGCTAATTACACAAAACGCACACTAGTTTACATTACATTTAATTAACACCCTCAACTTTCCCTAATGACGAAATTACCCCTAATTCAAATTAGGTCTTTGGTCGTCACACTGGCGGGATCAGCTGAAGCGGCGGCGGCATCCTCGAGCTCAGCTTGGCTGTTGGTCCCAATACCCCCCCTCAAGCTCGGCGTATGAAGGAAGTTGCAGACGTTGAGCTTGGAGCTCAGCTTGGCAAGTTGGTCACTTTTCAAGGCTTTCGTGAATAGATCTGCAGCTTGCTCCATGGAAGAGATGAACACAGGTACCAAAAATCCATTTGTCACATGATTTCGTATCACATGACAGTCAATCTCCACATGTTTTGTTCTTTCATGGAAAACCGGATTCTTGGCTAAATGAATTGCCGAGTTGTTGTCACAATAGAGAGTAATAGGAACCTGAACTTTGACCTGTAGATCTGCCAATAGTCTTGATAGCCAAACTAATTCCTTTGATGTGTAAGCCATTGCCCTGTATTCAGCTTCTGTTGAAGACTGGGAAACAACTGACTGTTTCTTTGATTTCCAGGATATGATGAGTGAAGTACCCAACTGGACACAAAAGCCAGAGACAGACCTTCTGGTGAGTGGGCATGAAGCCCAATCAGCATCACAATATGCTCGGAGGGACAAATCATTCTCACGTGGAAAGAACAAGCCTTGAGAAGGAGAGCCTTTCAGGTAACGCAACACTTTATTTGCTGCTGCTAAATGATCTTCATTGGGTTGTGACATAAACTGGCTCAATACTTGCACTGAAAAGGATATATCTGGCCTAGTAACTGTTAAGTAGATCAGTCTGCCAACTAACCTTCTGTATGAGCTAGGATCAGATAATAAAGCAGCCTTAGAAATTGCTAGTCTTTGTTTTGACTCCATAGGAATCAGACTAGGCTTACAACCAAGTAATCCAGCTTCTTCAATGAGGTCTAGGGTGTATTTTCTCTGATTTAGGATAAGTCCTTTGTCAGATCTTGCTGCTTCAAGTCCAAGGAAATAGGTTAAATTCCCTAGATCCTTAATCTTGAACTGAGAATGGATGTATTGTTTTACCTCTGAAATTAGCTCAGATGAGGTTCCAGTGATAATAACATCATCCACATACACAAGTAGAGCCAAAAAATGATCATCTCTTTTCAGTGTAAACAATGAATAATCTTCTAGGCTTGAAGTAAACCCAAAAGTTATCAATGAGTCACTGAATCTAGAAAACCACTGCCTTGATGCTTGTTTTAAACCATATAGGCTCTTTGTAAGTTTGCAAACCTTTCCCTTTGATTTTTCAGTTTGTAGAAACCAGGAGGGAGTTTCATGTAGACTTCTTCTTCTAGATAGCCATGTAGAAAAGCATTGTTGATATCAAGCTGGAAAATAGGCCAATCTTTAGATACTGCAACTGCTAGTAAAGCCCTAACTGTTGTCATTTTTACCACTGGTGCAAATGTTTCTCTGTAATCAAGACCTTCCATCTGGTTATAACCTTTTGCAACCAATCTGGCTTTATAGCGTTCTATTGATCCATCTGAGTTTCTCTTTATCTTATAAACCCATTTGCATCCAATAGGAGACTTCCCCATAGGTAGATCAGTAACAATCCAAGTTTTGTTGTCTTGGAGAGCTTGTAGTTCTGCTTGCATAGCCTTTGTCCAGTTTTCATTCTTGCTAGCTTGAGAATAACAAGTAGGTTCAGTTTCTGATAATATTTGTAAGGCCACATGTTGAAATCTTGTGGAACATCCTGAATAGTCTAGAAACTGTGACATAGGATATAGACTCCTTGACTTAGAAACCTGACTGCAGACATAATCTTGAAGTCTTACAGGAGGCTTTGAAAGTCTTTGAGATCTCCTTATAGGGGAAGGTTGCATTGTGGTACTCTGACCACTTGTATTAGCTGCATCATTAGTATGAACAACTTCAATGTCATCTGTGTCATTACTGCATATAGGATTAGGAAATGGTACTTTCTCAATCTGTGATGACTTCTCTTCATAAGGAAATACATCTTCCACAAATAGGACATCTCTGCTAATTATCACAGAGTGTGTAGTAAGATCAAAGAGTTTATAACCTTTTTGACCATAAGGATAGCCAATGAAGATACAAGGTTTAGCTCTAGGATCAAACTTGTCCTTGTGTGGTAAGATATTTGTAGAGAAGCATAAACATCCAAAAGTTCTTAAATGAGAATAATCTGGTACCTTGTTGAGAAGGACCTCTAATGGAGATTTGTTTCCCAATAGAACTGATGGAATTCTGTTTATGATATAGGTGGCAGTGAGGACACAATCACCCCAGAAGCAGTCTGGTACTTTTGACTGGAATTTCAGAGCACGCGCCACTTCAAGTAAGTGCCTGTGTTTCCTTTCAACTCTGCCATTTTGTTGTGGGGTATAAGAACAGGATTTCTGATGTTCAACTCCATTGTCAATGAAGAACTGAGATAGCTTTGTTGTCAGAAACTCTGAACCATTTTCTGTTCTGAACTTCTTGATTGTCTTTCCAAACTGAGTGTGCACCATTTTGAAAAACTGGATAACATGATCTGTAGTCTGACTCTTTGTAGACATTAGAAATATCCATGTAGTTCTAGACTTATCTTCAACAAGTGTCAGAAAATATCTATTTCCTGAAATAGTAGGAGTTTTGTATGGACCCCATATATCTGCATGAACAATGTCAAACAAATCTGTACTCATTGAATCTGAAACAGGAAAAGGCAGTCTTGTTTGCTTAGCTAGAGGACAGATATCACACTTGAAAGTGTCAATATTACAGTCTAGTATAGGAATGTATTTACTGAGATACTCAGATAATTTCCTAGCTGGTAAATGACCAAGTCTCTTGTGCCATGTTGTAAGCTTCTCCTTGTTTCCTTTTGTCACAAAGCAGCTTGTATTACTGCTCTTGACTTGATACAATCCTTGAACTGCATTACCAATCTGTATTGAAGTCGACTTGGTTTGGTCCTGGATATAGCAACTTTTGTCAGTAAAACAAACTGAATTATTTGTGTGCTTCAATAGTTTTGAGATGCTGAGAAGATTGAATTTAATCCCTGGCACAAGTAGAACATCCAGAAGCTTAATATCTTTGCTTAGGATATAGGTCCCTGTATGAGTAACCTGAACTTCCTCACCATTAGGCATTAGAACACTGTAAGGATGATCTAATCTTTTCAGATCAGTTAATAGATGCCTATGAGGTGTTATGTGATCAGTTGAGCCACTGTCAATAACCCAATCATAAGAACAAATATTAATAGAAGCTAGGCAAGAAATACCTGCTATGTGTTCAGTATTGGTGTTGGCAGGTGCATTGAGAAAAGACATCAACTTATTCAGCTGATCTTGACTCATGGTAACTGAACTGAGCTGAAATTGACTTGCAGGTGCTGAAGTACTAGTATCAGACTGTGGAGAACCTGAGCCAATCACATTATTTGCCGATCTGCCTCTCGCATTGTTACCAGAACCATTGCCAGGATTGCCAGGATTTCCAAGATTGCCAGGATTAGAGTTGCTAGACTTTGTGTTCTTTCTGCCTTTGTAATTAGCTGGATAGCCAATCAATTTGTAACACATTTCTTTTGTATGACCCTCTTTCTGGCAATAAGAACAAACCATGTTCTTCCTGTTATTCTGATTGTTATCACCAGGTTTATTAGGAACTTTCCCTGCCTGAGAATATAATGCTGATACCTCATTATTAGCAGGTTTAGAAATCCCTTTTTCTGATTCATCTTCAAGAACCATGTTGTAGACCTCATCAATACTAGGCATGGGTTTCATTGCCAAAATCTGAGTTCGAATTTGGGAATGAGTATCATTCAAACCCATCAGAAATTGCATGATATTGTACTCAGCAAGCCTTTTCTCCATACATCTGGTTGCTTTACAATTCAAACCTAGATCACAGCAATCATTTTCTTGCAAGGCTTCTTGTTCTGCCCAGAGATGCAATAACCTTCCATGGTACTCAGCCACACTCAGATCACCTTGAGCCAAAGAACTGATTTCTTTCCTCAAAGAATATAATCTTGGTCGAATAGAGCCACCAAATCTGCTCTGCAAGACCTGCCACGCCTGCATGCAGTCTTTCGAATGGATGATGGATGAGCCAATTTCTTTTGAAACAGAGTTTAAAATCCAAGTATGAATCGCCACATTGCATCTTTCCCAACGAGCAAGCTCGTAAGGGTCTGATGGTTTTGGAAAATCACCCCGGACAAACCCTAATTTCAATTTAAAACCCAACGCCATCTCCATTGATTTCTTCCAGGTCACAAAATTGCCAATGCCAGTCAAAGGCTCACTAACCAGCGACAACGTGACATTCTCATTGTTGCTTACATGAAGCGGATCATCAGCAAGACGATCAGAACGACGACCAGAATCAGTCGGAAACTCAGCCATTGGAAATCAACAATCAAACAAATCTATACAAGAAATGCGATCGGAAATGGAACTGAGATGGATCAGAATCGTTACCTAAACTGATACCATGTAGAAAAAGATGCGCAAAAGCTATCGGAGATCAATCTTGATCGGAAAGCTTAGTCGGAGCGGAAGGGAATCTTTCTGTAAAATTTTTGTGTTGTATTGAAAATGAAGAACACTGCCCCTTTTATCAGGCAGGTAATTCTGTTACAACAAAATGTGCTAATTACACAAAACGCACACTAGTTTACATTACATTTAATTAACACCCTCAACTTTCCCTAATGACGAAATTACCCCCTAATTCAAATTAGGTCTTTGGTCGTCACATTGGCGGGATCAGCTGAAGCGGCGGCGGCATCCTCGAGCTCAGCTTGGCTGTTGGTCCCAATACATTCAAGCTCATATATGGAAGAATATGTAAAAGTGAAGCTATACAAGGCCCTTGAGAAGTTGGGTGAAACTTCAAGCAAGCCAAAGATTATTCATTTTATTTCTTATCATGGAACTCTCAAGGAAGCTCCATGGATTTAAGGTACCTGATGCCTAATTGAAACCCTTATGCAATCATAGTCGATGACTGCCACTAAGTTTGCGCACTGATGATTGAGGACTGGTTTGGAGTATTTTCACTAGTCTCCGGAGTTCACATCTTTTTCGGCACCTTTCCAATCACTGGCTTCTGGCCTTTTGTTGTTGTTATGATAATTGATAGGTACATAAATTCGTAGAGAAATTGACTTTTAGTATAATTGAAAATGGACAAACACTACGTGTGATAGTTACTTGCAATTTGGTAGCTTTGCATTTCTCAGGTTTCATAAGCATAACTGAGTACTGACACTCCCAATGAAACACGTGCAAGTCACTGAGTACTTTCGAATCGTCGCTGCAGAATCCAAATTGCGAGTAGACTTGTACACCCAGATCGTCTAATCATCTAAAGTTTCAATCTTTACATGAGCCCACCATCTACCGCTACTCGTTCATCCAAATTGGAGCTCTGATTCGGATGCACAATCTAATTTCTAGTAAAACAACTTCAAAGTTGTCACCTTTATGCTTTCTAAATTTCCGATCGATAATTGACGAGTTGGGGCTGAAGGCGATTGAGCTGGTGTGTTGTTATTGAGGTTAAGCTGGGAAAATTGAGAGTTTTAAAATTAGGGTTTGCTTTGGAGTAGCTTGAGCTTGAGATTTTAATGACACTTTGATTGATTGTTTTTTCTTCTTCTAAAGGTTTGAAAGGTGAACCAGATCGATGTTTATTTATCAACATCACTAGCCACTTATCTTGATAGTAAGCTTATGTTACATGCTTCGTTTTATTGACTATAGTTTTAAGTTAATTTGAATAGATGTGTTATTGACTTGTTCATTATGCATTAATGGATGATACTAGATGTTTCATTACGATTGTATATTAAGTGTGATTGTTTTCGAGATCACTGCCAGGGTTTATGATATTGGCTTATAAATTAGGATGAAGAAGTGGGCATTATTTAGTGTTGTATCTTGTGAATTTTTCCAATGCTCTCAAAATTTTGATATTTTACACTGAATGAGCTTTTACTTACTGTATGATCTTTTGGGTCTCAGACTGTGTTTTGTGTCTTCAGAGAAGCTTCTGTATTGTTACGAGATGGAGGAAGTTATGGTTACTTCGTTCATTCAACCAGTTGGAAAGAATTGATATCTCCCCATGTTTAATTCATGAAATTGTTAAAGTTACTAGATGATGTTGATTCAGTTTTGGCTCACGCAATTCCTCAGCCAACGCTGTTATTGAGGGTGCAAGTGAGCGGGTTATAGTAGGCAATCTCTATTGCGACATCCCACTTGGACTCTATGTCATTCGAGGAAAGAATGTTGTGTTGATTGGGGAATTCGAGTTCAAGTCACTATTTTGTCCAGTTTTCAGATACCATTTTCCATCATACAGGATGTAGAGAAAGAAGAACTTCCACCACATATGATGCGTGTTTCAGCTGATGAAATCAAAAAGGTATGCAGTTACTAATTGCAGCTCTTCATTTTCTTCACTTTATAATTTTATCGAGTTCATTCACTATTCTCAAACAGTTCAAGCTCTTGATTTATGAAAATTTAAGACATAAGCTCACTTTTGAATTGTTTCCAACTACTGATTAACCTCAATGCAATTCACGCAGGCCCAAAAAGCAGGAACAGATCTGATGGATCTTAAAGGTTCCATGAGGAAGAGGATGGAATTTCTCGACATAGACTAAATCTACCGCATCTGCTTGATAAAATCACACACACTCCAATTCGTCTGCAAGTATTAATGTTGTCGAATGCATGTGATATCTTGTAAAGTAAATCATGCCTAGATGTTTGTTACTCTTACCTGTTTAGAAAAAGAGTTCCAACGGTCGCGTTTTGGTAATTTGGTTTGATTTTTTTGAGCTCAGAAAAAGGTTGTAGATTGAAATCTAATTTCCGATTTTTTATGGACTGAAATATAATTAAGATAAATTGACCACAATGGGCCGTATTGGGCTTTTCCGTACTGTACCAGTAACATTCGAATAATTGACAAGTTTCAATAAAATACAAAAGCGTCCCGTAAGTAATATATAAATACAACCAGTTGGCGTAGTTTCTAGAAGAATGAGCTTTGTGTGACATCGTCTCCTCGATAACAACTTTTCTGGAGAGAGCGAAACGCTTTCGCTTCTTCGCGCTCGAATTGTCGAAACCCTAACAACCCAAATCGGAGTTGAAGATTGCCGGAATGCAGCAACAGAGGCTGAAGCAACAACAGCAACAGGCTTTGATGCAGCAGGCGCTTCTGCAACAACAGTCCATGTATCATCCTGGCCTTCTTGCTCCTCCTCAGGTTTAGTTTCATCCTTTTTGTTGAAAAATCGATTTTTATCAACGTGTTGATGTTTAAATTCGTGTTTGGTGGTGGATTGTGGGGTTTCTTTGAATTTCGAGCGCTTGGGTTTCTTCGTTTGGGAAAATGGGGTTTTTTGAATTGATTGGTTTAATAGCTTTATGTGATTTTTTAGGATTATATTTTTAGGATTGAGAAGTAGAAAGGTTGGAGTGTAGGTGTATAGAACCTTTTTCTTTTTTTATTTTTATTTTTTCCATTTTGCAGATAGAGCCTATCCCGAGTGGAAATTTGCCTCCTGGTTTTGATCCCAGTACATGCCGCAGTGTGTGAGTATTTGGGCTTGGTTTTAACTATTTTCTCCTAATTTTTTCTTAGTTTGTGTCATACCTTTCTTTTTCTTGTCTTTTTTGTTCTACGTTATGTTGTTATCTCCAAAAAGGAGATATCTTGTCTTTTACCTTGACTGACATTTTTGTGCAATATTTATCCTTAAACTACATTAGCAAGAAACCTGAATTTGATGAACTATGAAGCAGTAAATCGAAATTCAGTTTTCTGATTATTTTGTGTCGGCCATTTGCTTTTGACATTTTAGGGAGCCTGTCGGGCAGCTGTTCTCTAGCAGTTGATTATTCTTTGATATAAGTACACAATTTCGTATGATTGAGTTGTTATCTACTATACAGAAGATCGTTTTTGCACTAGAAAGAGTCTTGCTGGATATTGTGTCCTTGACTGTTTCAGTGCGATGTATTTGCATAGTAATATTCCGTGATCACAGAACTTTCTCCATTTGAATGTGCTGCACTTGTATCACGTACCATTAAGAGTCGTGCCTCCTTAACTCTCATCTTTGTGTTTTCTTATTTGTCAGTTCTCTCCGACATCGCATATGCAAAATTGTTCTCTAATTCTTCCCTCAATACAATACAATACAACTTTACTGGTCTGAATTTTCCGCATGTGATGACGTCTATGCAGATATGTAGGTAACATTCACACTCAGGTGACGGAACCACTTCTGCAAGAAGTATTTGCTAGCACTGGGCCAGTGGAGAGCTGCAAGTTGGTTCGAAAAGAAATAGTATTTTACCTGGTTTTGTTATCTCTATTTTGTTGAAACTTGCTTATAAAAGTCATGTTGTTGAAGAATTATCTTGGTTAAAAACTTGATGATTATTGCATTTGGATTCATCACGTATCAACTCTGAAGTGATGACAGTATTCTCTTATGTCTTTCATCTTTATCCTAGTAAGTCTGTGATTATCCATATGATATATTCTTTTTATTTGGCCAGTCATCATATGGATTCATTCATTACTTTGATAGGAGAGGAGCTGCTCTTGCTATATACACACTCGATGGGAGGCACTTGTAAGTGATATTACATAATATGTGTTTAGGTGTGTAAATCACTGATTTAAAAATTTGTAAGCATGACTGTGTGGCCTTTCGGTGTGATGAGGAAAATTTTACACTTTTGTTTTGTAGGTTTGGGCAGCCCATAAAAGTTAATTGGGCTTACGCCAGCGGCCAGAGGGAAGACACCTCAAGTATGCTTTAAATCGAATAATTGCAATTTAATCTGATGTGATGAAGCATGTGCTCTATTGTGATAACCTCCTTTTCTACTTATGCCTAGGTCATTATAACATATTTGTTGGTGATTTGAGCCCTGAAGTTACCGATGCAACATTGTTTGCATGCTTTTCAGTTTACCCTAGTTGTTCGTAAGTCTATTTTTACCAACTTCTGTTTTGGTCAATAATAAATATTTGATGCAATCTATCTTTGTGGTCTTAATTTGGGAGTATAAGTGTGACTAACTTGAAATTTTTTGTGAGAGTAGTGATGCAAGGGTAATGTGGGATCAGAAGACTGGGCGTTCGAGAGGGTTTGGATTTGTATCATTTCGCAGTCAACAAGTACTATACTCTTTCGCTCATGCTTCATCCTCTTAATAATTTTGTATTTTAGGAATCTAATACATTTCTCTTTGTATTCAGGAGGCGCAAACTGCTATCATTGAGTCCACAGGTATCTTGTATGAAACTGATCTACTCATTTTAGACTACAAAATTGGAATTTGAAATTGGCTTAAAACTAACTATTAGTCATCCCATGTGTTGTGGCCTATTCTTCAATTAGTTCAGAGCTTTTATTTTGGGTTTTATGTGAATATTCAGGAAAATGGCTTTGTAGTAGACAAATCCGCTGTAATTGGGCAACTAAAGGTGCTGTCATTAATGAAGATCAGCAGAGTTCAGATTCTAAAGGTGTGATAGAACAAGTGACTTCTGGTGAGAAATGTTCCCTGGACTTTCTTCCATTTTGTTCTCAAACCCATCTTCTTTATCAAGATTGCATGTTTGCCTGCATGTACAGAGGAGGGCAAGGACCAAATAAATAGTGAGGCACCTGAAAACAACCCTCAATATACCACTGTTTACGTTGGGAATCTTGCGCCTGAGGTAAAACTAATTTCATCTCTTTACTGTGCGTTTCTTTGAGTTCATATTTACATGACTCATGAGTAGTTTCTATGGGTTTTGAATCAACAAACAACATATCATGTAGGTTATCCAAAATGACGTACATTATCATTTCTACTCTCTCGGTGCTGGAGTTATTGAGGAAGTACGGATACAGCGAGACAAGGGCTTTGGTTTTGTTAGATACAGTACACATGCCAAAGCTGCACTTGCTATCCAATTGGGAAATGCAAATTCTAATCTATATGGGAAGCCGATTAAGGTATGCCTCATTGATGCATACATTATAGGTGTATACATAATCGCTGATTCCTGCTTGGATTTAAATGGTGCTTAATTTTATCTTTGTAGTGCTCATGGGGTAGCAAGCCCACACCACCTGGAACAGCTTCAAACCCCCTTCCTCCTCCTGCCCCACCTGCAATGCCAGGTCTTATGGCTACAGATCTCTTAGGCTATAACCGTCAACTTGCAATGAGCAAGATGGGTGACGTGAATACACTCTTACACGTCCAGGCCCAACATGTCAAGCAAGCCAACATGGCGATGGGGATAGTGGGATCTAGTGGAAATCAAGCATTATATGATGGTAGGCTTCAGAATGGACACCAGCTCATGTATTATCAGTGAGCTACCATTTTCCAGGTCTAGTCTGATGTATTGTAATCCTTTTATATGTAAAATAAATAGTAAAGTTATCCAAAGGAGATTCTCTGTTTATTCTATGCCTCAAATTCCAACAGATTGAATCCCGTAAGTGAAAAATCTTAAAAATGTTTTTTTTCATTTCAGACTGGTTCAGATCATATTGAGTTGATTCTCTATAAAGCATTGTACGCTAAAATGTTGTTGCAATAGGTGTGATATTAATGGCTTGGCTTAAGATTACCCGAGTCTATGTACAATAGTAAGCAAGTGTATATCTTCTTTTTCAGCATTTTCACTGTCTTCTGCGTTCCATGTTCATCATCGTCTGTGTTCATCTTTTGAGTTACTTTGTCCATCCACTCATTTACCTTTTTTAGCTGTGAAGGTGTTACTGCAATGTTCTTGCCAAGATCCATCTGTTTGTTTTTCCCTTTCTTGTTTGAAATTTACAGTCTAACACTGCATCCAAAAACTTGAAAAACCAGCATTCTGCTTCATGGAGAAGTACTTCTCGAAATGCTACCATTTCAGTCGGTCCGTATCCATTTGTTGCCCATTCTGATTTATCAGCTTCTGTGAGCTCATTCAATGTTTTTGAAGTCTTGTATGTAGATGTGACTGTGGTGGAAACTGAAGTTCTTGAGGCGGATAACTCGGTACTTGACTTGGGTGATCTCGAAGATGAAGTGTGTGCAGGATTATGGTCGATGAGCTCCTCGTACATTGTAAAGAATTTGTCAATAGATGCATTAGCATCTTCGAAAGACGATGAGGAACGAAGGTGAGCGAACAATCTGCAAAAGAAATATAACCGTAAGGTGCAGGTGCAGCATTGGTGTTCAAAAAGGACAAGTTAAGTTAGAACTTACTCAAGAAACTTGATGAGATCTTCAGACATTGAAACTTCTTTCTGAGCCTCTGCTGCTACAAGTGTTGCTAACTTCTTCCTCCTAATCACCTTTTTCAAAGTTTAGCAGACGTTCAGGTTCCGAATCTTACAGTTACTCGCATTGGCATTTTGTCACATATTAGCTTATAATGATCAAGAATGGTTTACTTACCTCTCCTGGCTTCAAAAGACTGTTTGGAAGGTTAGTCCACAAAATCCCATCAGATGAATGATCTTCACTTTTAATTTTTCTTTGATTCTGATCTTTAACTTCCTGTTGTTTGCCTTTGTTCGAAACAGGCCTTATCGATGCTGATGCTCCTCCATTCAATATCTAGATGCAACTACTGCTTTCTCTTCCTTGATCACAAGCTTTTGCTAACTTTTCCTCTTTTACTTCCAAGGACTTGTTCCCTTTTGGTGCACTATTGAGTACATCCCCTGCTGGGACAAGCATCCTCAACAAGTCCTTCGGATTTCCAACAAACGGGTTTCGTCCCGGGAGAGGCCTAACCCCAACTAAAACAGGAACAGGAGTCCCAGCTTCCATCTTATCAACATAAAAGAATTGTCCAAGCTGTAACTTGTTATTCATAACAAGCTCATTGTCACCTTCGGATAGCATTACATATGTCGAATGAGATGAGTCCGAGACTTTTATGAAAAATCCTTGGTTAGGCCACAGTTCTGATCCTGACAAAGCGGGTACAATGCTGATTACTTGCAAGAGTGCTGATCTATGCTCTCCTCTTACCTTCACATTCTGATCAATGGTTTGCAAGAGCTTCAGCAACACTCCTGGCGTCAATGTCGCCATTGTTCGATGACCCATCTGGTTCGAAATCCGAATAAGGTAACTCATCCTAAACCAGAAGAATAAGACATTGTGTCACTTTTATTGCAGTTGTCTGCTGGTTGCTTGAGTTTTATGTTCAATTTATTTAACTTGGATTGCAAGGCAAGTAAGCATCTAATGATCAAATCTTCAAGATCAAGTTATATCTTCCCATTAACATTTTACAAAACTCAATTGCATACTAATACATTTTATTTCTGATGAAATGTATGTTTATTGAAGCTCTATAAAGTTCGAAAATGGTGACGGAAGCTTTTAAAGTATCGATGATCGTCAGATAAAGAACTGCCGGAAATTGAAGGGTCCGGTGACATTAGGTTTGCCTGCCCATATCAACTGTGCAAACTGATAATTAGCTCTTTGAGTAGTGTGTCCTCCATCAAACCATATATACTCATTCGGGTTTCGACATACTGTGCTCCCATTTTTTCCGCAATTCGTAGGTCCACAGCAAGCATCATCTCCATTCTTGAACCCTTCACATTATACCTATGCTATTAGTCATGCTAAAAACATGGAATGCGCGGCGTGGATCGGATTGCAGCTTGTGAAATGAGAATTTTATTCGAAGTGGACTAACCGAATTTTGCAGGAGAGTTGATTCTTTGAGAAAGGGCTTCGTAGTAGTCGAAGATGGAGTACTTAAACCCTTTGTTTTTCTTCTCAAGTTTTTGTAGCACTCTGGCTAATGCACGGTTGTGAAGCCTAGCAAGCTCAGATAGCTTTGAAATGCAACGAGAGCTGTTAATGCCGTTCATTGCTTTCATGCTAGGATGACATCCAAGCGGACCAGCGTTCTGAAACCCCATCTTCCTTCCTCCAATGTCATATATCTCCTGCACACATTTCAACCATATCATATCAAGAACAACATTGTTAATCACAGTGGTTGGAAGAGCTTGAAATGGGTATAACAACTTGTAGAACTTGAGAAAAGTTGCCGGTCACTTGGGCTACGAATGCGCGCTTTTCAGGCTGAGTAGCAGCAGCTGCTGCTTTGGAGTGTCTCATGTAGAAATTGAAGTAGTCATTCCCACCCATGCTGAACAAGTAAACAGCATCCATCAGCAATCTCTTGGTTGCATCTGCACCAAGTTGTATCTTCAGCTTCCCTTCAACCTCCTTGAAGTATCTCAGCTGCTCTCTGAGACTTATCTACAAAACAAAATCAAACTAGCCCGTCAGCTCGAAACTATACCGAAAGCCAGAAATATTTCTCAAAAGGCATTCAAATGTGGTTTTTGGTTTGTTTGGAGAAATGTAAAAGCATCCTTAAAATGTACTTGTACTTTTAAATGCTAAAAGTCATGCATTTCGAAGATATACCGTTCCAGGGTGAGTTTTACCGAGGACTGCAGCCCCGGCCGAAGCAAAGTTGGCTCCCAGCGTCAACAATTTTGTTCCGGGTTCTAGATATGGTGGAAGAATCGGAAGCCTTGCAAATTGAGCTGTAAGCATCCGACAAAAAATATCACTCAAATTGCTACTCAAGTATTCATCCATTAAGATACTAATACTAGGTAACTAAATATAGGACTTCTTTGTTACCAATAAAGTCAGGAACAATGCGGCCATCGGAGAGTCGTCCGGTAGGGCGGTGAAAGTAATTTAGACCATAAGGCCAAGTGACTGCAATGCCTTGTTTAGAGCTGGTATTCAAGTACTGATTATTACCTGGATCGAACAAGGAGCCACCAAACACGAACATGGCCTTCTTATACCGGCCATGCGCCGCTAGAACCAGACCTTCTTCATGCAGTAACAAGAGGCTAAGGAACACGGAGATGGTTAGAAGATAATGAGAGAGTTCCATGGCTGATCAGGTGGGTTTCAGGGTCTAAAAATGTGAGTGTAGAATGTGTTCAATGGCTTGTGCTAAAGTACTTCTGTAGAAGTGAGTGGTTAGATGAAAAATGCATTACGCACTGTCCACACTTTGTATACAAAAGAAGGCAAGAATTCTACTTCTCACGACATACAAAACAATAAGAGCATTACATGGTCCGACTTTTGATGCTTACCGAATGTCAGAAAGTTTAAGATGCATTCAAGTGCTGAACAAAATAAAAATAGGGAAAAAAGGTTAAAATTGGGCAAATTCGAATCTCTGTTAAATATTTTAAAAGTGAAATTTCTCAATTCAATTGAACTTGTCACATTCAAAAAGCAGCTACTGGAGTTTCTCCTTCCAAAAAAAATTGCTCTATTGATATGAAATTTACATAATATTGATTTGGAAAAGTATCATGTGGATTCTCTCAATTTGGTGGACTCGTGGATCCTCTTGCACCCGTTGATTGTATTTTTTGGACGCACCAGATTGTGCCAACGCATTAATAAAGCATGTGGCTTGCACGTGTGCATTTGTCATGGGCACACGCAATCTGGTGCGTCCAAAAAATGCAATCAACGGATGCAAGAGGGGATCCACGAGTCCACCAAATTGGATGGATCCACAGGATACAATCTCATATTGATTTAACATAAGCAATCAAATTTTTTAGATGTAAAAAAACCAAAATTTGAAAGAGTGTTGTAATGAACCTCACTAAGTCTAATGACTCACTAGTTTATAAATTGGAAGTACACACCAGACCAAATTTCAGTTTGATCCAAAAGTCGACTTACACCTCATAGTTCATGATCCAAAAGTCGACTTACAGATAATAGTTCATGATCCAATATATACTTAGCAATTACCATCTAGCTACTCAATGTATAATAACTTGTACGCTAGCATTCTTTATTATATATTCAATAGTTTCAACATTTTGCAGTGTGATAAAAAATTCAACACGAAATTCAACACATTCTCTCTGCTTTCTTTCTAGGTTTTCTCTATCTGGTTTTTTCATCAAACTTTCCTCCCTCCCGGGGTGGAGGAAAGGGGCTTCTCTTCCACGAGGAGGTGGCTCTCCTTCCTCTACCCCTAGGAGCTTTCTTCATTATAGTATGATTTTAATTTTAGCCTTTCATGTATGTCTTGTTTTTATTTCTATGAATAAATCCATCATAGATCTTGGTTTTGTGCTTCTACAAGCCTAGATCTATTGGTGTTTTCTTCAATAATATCGATCTATACTTGAAATAAACATGCATGTCAATTTGGAGCTTTTCCGGGTGGTTTCGAAGGATCTTTTTCTTTCACGGTATAGCTCTATTTGGTGTCCAAAGCAAGTAAAGTAAAGACGAAGGAGCTTGGTTTCGACATAGAGAACCATTTTATGTCCTTGGAGTACACCGGCGGCCGGTTCAAAGGAGAGACTTTCGATGGGTGGGAAGAGTACAATGTATTCATGTCTACATGTATTGTTATTTTAGTTTAGATTGATAATCCTTAACGGCGTGTAGTGGTCTGCCGGTTTGGCATGTCACTTGTTTAGTTTCCCACCGCTGATATGGGTGGTGATTTACTTGGAGCGTACTTTGTGCGAGGTAAATTAGACTGGTTATCACACTGAGGTTATGTGTATTTTTTAGTGGTGCTAGTCTAGGCTAGACTTTGTCTCTGGCTTTTAAGTCCTCGGCTGCTGTATTTCTGGGTGGGTTACCCTTTTATCAAAAAAAAAACATTTTGCTGTGTGATGTACCTTAATGTTGCCAAACTTGTAACAATGTGGTCGCACCAAACCCTTTATATTGGTCCATTAACTTAGCTTCACAACTTCAACTTCTCATACTAAATTTGGTCCCCAAATCAGGTGAAGTAAAACTCAATTTATGAGTTACACCTTCGCACTTTCGTAAATGTAATGAAGTTGTTGTTTAATACTCCATCCGTTGTTATTTACATGTCCAAAATAGAAAAAGGTACTTAATGATTGTCATGTAATGTGAAAATGTTAGTTTAGCTGTCCAAACAGTTATTAAACTCTTTCAGACATGTTGACAAATCAAGTAGCATGAAAACAAATTTAGGTCAATTATATGACACTCTAAAAAAAGCTCCAACAGATCATAACTAATTAAATTAGTATTTAATTGAATTTATAATGTGTCACAGCACATTCATTGTTGTACAATAAATTATTGGTTGTTTAATTTTCATAAAAAATGCAAAAAGCCAAATCCAATCACTTGGACGTATATTCAACAACAACTCATGAATTTCCGCATACAATGCTACAAATTTATAAAATGGCCCTTCAGTTTTCTCTTTTATAACTTTCACCCCTCAACTTTTAACAAAAGACTACAAAGCGCCCATTTATGTTTACCTTTTTCAATCTAATCCTGACGGTTTTTTGGAAGATATATTCATATGCATTATTCAAGTAAATTTTATCCAAATCCATTTGCTCACTATCTTATTTAGGGAATCCGATCCTGTGCAGCAAAACTACGTAATTTTGTTGAGGGTTTACTTAAAATTACGTACTGTTATAGTAAAGATCGTTAAAACAGTATATTTTTAGTACTCGCAGCACATAACAACATATTATCAGATCTTAGTCCCTTATTTAGACACTTTGCTGATATTATAAAAATAGTCTCTAATTGAACATTAGAATTGTCAAAATTTTATGTATGAAATAAATACTAATATACATGAGGGGTCTAAGTGTAAATAAAGTTAAAATCATCAAAAGTATTCTTCAGCTGTATGGTTGGGTCCTTGTTGGATTCTTGAGTATAAGTTTGAGCTGTCAGCTCTCAGCTTTACCTGTAAATTTTTGATTCAATATTAATCCAAAATTCTTTTTATTTATAAATTTTTTTATTCATTTTGTCCTCAAAAAAGAAAGAAAATCAAATCAATCTTTACACTATTTCTTTCTCATCTCACCTTCCTGACTTCCTTCCATATTCCACTTCACAGATTGTGATGCTTTTTGTAACACAAATCACGAGGAATTGATATGAAAATGGAGATGAATTGGCTTAGGGCGGTGAGTGTGGTGATGATTTTGTCATCACTTAGCGTTTTCATGACTCCAGCTAATGCGGCCACAGATCAGACTGATGGTAAAGTTTTGATTTTTAGTATTGTTTGAAGTCTTACTGATTGGATTTGAGATGGGGTTTGTGGTTTTGATTGATATGATTTGTAAAGATTGAGTTTTTATGTTGTTTGAGGTTGTTGGGTTGATGTCGTCTGTAGTTGTTACAATGATTAGTGTCTGATGATTAGGTTTTAATGGTAGAAGAGTTTGAGGATTTGGGTTTTGGTTTGTTGTTTGGAATTGAGATGGTTGTTGAGTCTGGAGAATGATGTTTGATCTGCTGGTGTGTATTTCCTAGGATCACTGTCATGGGGAATGTTGGTTTTAGTCAGGTCTAATTGTGTCTTTTTGTATATTTTGGGACGTCTAGAATTGATTGAAAGCTGGGAGATGACAAACTGTTCGAACTGATGTAAAATTCACATTAATGAGAAAGCCCCACTTCAGAACAATTAACAAGTCTTTGACGAAGTCTATTAATTCGAGCACTTTTTGATATCTGACGATGCATAATTGTGTTGATGGATCTGTTTTGCAGTTCAAGCTCTCAACATCATGTATAGCAGCTTGAACTCGCCATTACAGCTAACTAAGTGGACGGCAAGTGGCGGTGACCCATGTAAGGATAAGTGGTTAGGAGTCAAATGTTCTGGTTCGAGAGTCACCGAACTGTAAGTGTCCTTTTATCTAAACACTAATTTTTATATTCATTTACTTGTTGCTGAACTTTTAATTACTGTTTACCAGCAAATTATCAGGTTTTGGACTCTCCGGAAATCTGGGATATCAGCTTGGAACTTTGACATCATTAATTTACTTGTATGACTTCAATCTTTTATTATATTTCAGTATGGCTTTGTGTCTTGGATTCTGAACTTCTTCACATTCATCTCGAATCTGAATTGCAGAGACATCAGCCACAATAACTTAGGAAATCAGATGCCTTATAATCTTCCGCCAAACCTACAGCACTTGTAATCTTAGATCACACTTTGTTTTTCAGAAATATAATTTTTTGTGAACAACTCTGACATAGGTACTAAATGCAGAAATATAGGGAACAATGGCTTCCAAGGGAATTTGCAATATTCTATATATTCTATGACATCTCTTAAGTACCTGTATGTCTGTTTTCACTTTCTTAGCTGATGCTTTTCTACACAGTTTTTGATTGATCTTGTTTTTGTTCCGAGTGTAGAGTTGCCAGTCACAATCAGCTCTCAGGTCAACTGACTGATGTTTTCTCACAACTTTCTTCCCTCACCACAATGTAAGTTTCGTTAGGTATATTGTCATGTTAGCATGGTAATGATATCATTTGATTATCGGACTACGGAGCATCAACATCATTAAATTTGGATTCTAACAAATTTCTGGTTATGCTTTAGGGACTTGTCATTCAATGCTCTAACTGGTGAATTGCCGCAAGGCATGAGTCATCTATCGAGCATGAAAACCCTGTATGTACTCTTACCTTGATATCTTGTGCCTTTTTTCTGCACTACAGTTAGTCACTTAGGTTTCTTCTTGTTGAGTCATTCATTCGTTACTTGTAGTTTGTTGCAGAACAACATGTTCACAGGAACTATAAATGTCCTTGCAAATCTCCCTCTTGACACTTTGTAAGTACTCTTTGAGTCTTTGGCTAATTTTTAGTCCAGCTTTTTTCCTCTAAATGACTTTAATGTGATCTGAGTTTTCATATTGATAGGAACATCGCAAACAATCAATTCACTGGCTGGATTCCTGCGTCATTGAAAGGAATTCATTTAAAGTAAGTGTATAAGTGTCTTAATAAGATATTACCTAATGGAAATGCGAATGAGATGTGTAACTAGCTCGTGACTCGACAGGACTGATGGCAACCTCTTCAATTCAGGCCCTGCTCCTCCACCTCCTCCTGGCACGCCTCCAGCTCCTAACGGGAGAACTCCGAATCGTGCTAATGAAAACAGCCCGTCTAGCAGTGGCGGCAAGTCAGGCATAAGTGGTGGCGGTGTAGCAGGAATAGTGATATCTATAATCGTAGTTGGTGCTATTGTAGCATTCTTTTTGGTAAAGAGGCGTAGATCAAGACGTCCCACTTCAGATGAGGAAAAGGTTGATAATAATCTGGTTAAATCTTTCAATGGAAATGACACTCACGGTAAACAATACTTCTCCCATCTCAGCAAGCTTTTATGTTTCATTCATTTAGTCCTCGCTACTCACGTAGTCTCATGACTTTGCTCCACAGAGTTGAATTTCGTCCGCAAATCTACGGTACAAGAAACAAAGACTCAAGAAATTCCAGCTGCAGTTAATTTGAAGCTTCCACCTGTTGAGCCCAACAAGCCAGTCATTGAAGATAACGTTATCAGCAAGCCTATAATGAAGAAAAGAGTTAGTAAAATTAAAATTGAGGTACCGTCTTATTCCATTGCCGATTTGCAAATGGCTACAGGCAGCTTCAACGTGGATAACCTTGTGGGTGAGGGGTCATTTGGGCGCGTTTACCGAGCTCAGTTTGATGACGGAAAGGTAAATCTCATCATGTATATTCTAAAAAACATGATTATTTACTTTTACTCACTATAATCAACCTTAAATATTTTTCTTGTCTATTATCGTAGTTTTTCAAATTAAAGGTGTGTTAATTCTATTTTATATGGTGTAGGTTCTTGCTGTAAAGAAACTAGATTCAGCTCTCATTTCTGACTCGGAGGATTTTCTTGAGATGGTTTCGACCCTCTCTAAATTGCATCACCCAAATGTAACCAAGCTTGTTGGCTACTGCTCGGAGCATGGTCAGCACCTGCTGGTTTTTGAGTTTCACAAGAATGGATCGCTGCATGATTTTCTTCATCTTTCAGATGAATACAGTTCATCACCGTTGACATGGAATACACGTGTCAAGGTTGCTTTGGGAACTGCACGCGCTCTTGAGTGAGTCATCTCTGATATTTCAACTTGCATAGTTTTGAAACAGTTCAAAATATGAATATTCTTATAGTTATAAATTCAATTTATCAACGTAAATTTTACAGGTATTTACATGAAGGCTGCTCCCCATCGATTATTCACAAAAGCTTCAAATCTGACAATATACTGTTAGACTCAGAACTCAATCCTCGCCTCACAGGCTGTGGCCTTGCTAGCTCAATCCCCGATGCAGACGAGGTATGTTTTTTCTCCTCTTGAAACTCTCACAATAATTCTGAGTTAACATCCAGTTGAGCATAGTTTCATGGTTGAGTTTTGAAATTCCGAAGGTCTTGAGCCAAGATTTAGGATCAGGCTATGCGGCACCTGAGGTTGCCATGTCAAGCCAATATTCATTAAAGAGTGATGTTTATACTTTTGGAGTCGTGATGTTGGAACTTTTCACTGGACGTAAACCATTTGATAGGTATGCTCTATATAACTTGCAAGCACAATGCACATAACTTTGAATATAAAACTTAAATGTCTAAGTGACAATCTTGTTTGGCAGCTCTAGGCCAAGAAACGAGCAGTCGCTAGTACGGTGGGCAACCCCTCAACTCCATGATATTGACGCTTTAGCCAAGATGGCAGATCCAGAGCTAAACGGTCTATATTCAGTCAAGGCCCTCTCACGATTTGCTGATGTCATTGCACTTTGCGTTCAGGTGATACATTTTTAACCTTTTGCAATGTCTGATGTTTTTTGTTACAAGAAACACACAAAAGTATCAATCCCAAAATATATTATTGTTTGAAAATACATTATTTCTTGTTTGACAGCCTGAGCCAGAGTTCCGGCCACCCATGTCAGAAGTAGTGGAATCATTAGTCCGGCTAGTGGAGCGAGCAAACATGAGTAAGAGAACAACTGGTGTTGCAAGGGAAGAATAACGATACTAAATTGTTCCACTTTTATTGCGTAATGTTTAACCCCACCTAAAAAGAGAGCTGTGCATATCAGTCAAGGATACTAATGAGCTGCTAGCAGCATTTGTAGCTGCTGCCCACACCTGGAAATAACTTCAAAGATTCTTGCTGCAACTTTCCCCTACGTTGTTATCCATTATTGTATGTATTATTCTTTCACTGAGAATATGTTTTTCTTTTTTAGTGTCATGCAGATGCATTGCACGACCCTTTAAGATTGAGATCAGGTCTACGAAAAGCTTAAACTTTTAAATTATAAATATATTTTTTAATAATAATATTGAGATCAGGTTTACGAAAGGCTGAAACTTTTAAGTTATAGAGATGTTTTTTTAATATTAATATAATAGGGTTAAGTTTGGAGATACATAAATTTTCGTGAGATGGAAGAAAATTGAAACTTTTAAATAATAATCATAAATTTTGATAATCAGATTATTGATATTAGAATGAATAAAATTGTTCAATTTAATAATATTAATTTTATAAAGATTACATTCCATGACCAACAGCTAGAGAGGAAACATAAAGGGGCATTTTATTATCGTTGTAAATTGCTGCTGCATCATTGGATCTGACTCTTTTTTTATGATCGCGATTAAAATTGGTAGATAACTTGTTTTAACAAAAAATTTTATTATCAATCATCTTTTAAAAACTATTAAAAGATTAATAAACTATCCATGAAAAGCATCTGAGACTCTTGGACGGAGATGTGAAGAGTGAGATAATGTTAGAAACTAAGTAGAAACATTGAAATTAAATTTAAAAAATATAATCAAATCACGAGTTGAGTTCTAGAGAGACATGTAAATTTTGTGAGACGTAAGGACGTAATTTTGACCGTTGATTTGATTAATTCGACGATTGAGACTAAAGTTAGTTTTTAATTAATTGGGTGGTTGGATTTGCAAAAAACACGGGCGGTTGGTAATTGACGGTTACAAATATCAACCGTTAGATTAATAAAAATCAACGGCTGATATGATGTCCTTCCGTCTTACTAAAAGATGTATGTCCTCCTAGAACCTTTCGCATCAAATCACAGTTACAAAATTGAAACAAAATTTGAGCCGAATTTATAATTTAGCGGTCGGACCGATTTGAGAGCATCCAAATAACAGTTAAATGTTGGTGACCTGCGACAGACTAAGTCGTAGTTAAAACAGTTACAAAATGTCACAAAAGTCGTTGCGGAGACTTGTGACGTCACTGTCTTCTCTTCCACTTTCTCCACGTCTGCGTCTATTTCGACTGCTTCTTCACCAGAATTTTCAAACGCACTTTCCCCTCTTCCTCCATTTTTGACCACTTCAAACTCCATTTATTTATAATAATACCTTTAGCGTACATTTCAAATCCTCAACTTGTAGCGCACGTTCAAGCAACACACACCTCCAATTCATCCCCATAAACTTAAATTGAAGCTCATTACTTGACTTTCATACTGCTTCGAACCTGAATTGATTTCCCGTTTGGTCAGTTTTGCGGCTTGTGTGCGAAACAGCGAAACCCTAGAATTTGGGGTTTTGTTGAAACTGTTCAATAGCGATCTGTTAGCGAAATTGAGTTGTGGGTTTTGATTGAGCACCGAGTTTGATACGAAAAGGTGCGAACTTGAAGCATAAGAAGATGGACGACACGCCGCCGACTGACAACATTGGACTGGCCGATGCGAAGGGAGTGACGCTGGCGGGAAAGATCGTGGTAGGAACGATCATTACGCTCTTCTTTGTCGTTGTTGTAATTTTAGGTATTCATATCTACGCAAGGCTCTACATTTGGCGGAGGAGTGGAGGACGACGACGACGTCGTTTGGAGTTCAACCCGGCTGAAGGAATGGTGGCTAATGAGGGTTTGAAAAAAGGGGTTGATCCTGAGGTTCTGAAATCATTGCCTGTGGTTGTGTTTAGTGGTGCAGAGTTTAAGAGTGGGTTGGAGTGTGCTGTGTGTTTGTCAGAGGTTGTGGATGGCGAAAAGGCGAGGATTTTACCTAACTGTAGCCATGGTTTTCATGTTGGGTGTATTGATATGTGGCTTCAATCACATTCCACTTGTCCGCTTTGTCGAAGCCCTGTTGGTCCTCCCCAAGCATCAGAAAATGATCGTGTAACAAGTGAAAGTAATGTTTCTTCAGATAATGGGGCTGTTAACTTTCCTACAAATGTGTTGTTTTGGGGGAACGACGTGCAGGTGAGCGCTAGAGTTGTGAGTCCGGAAGTAGGGACGTCCAATGTGAGCTTGGTGATTGATATACCAAGAAATGATGTATGCGACACCTGCTCATCATCCTCGGGAATAAGGCTTCATGAACAGGATGAGCTACGATCACCTTTGTCTGCGCGAATAAGGTCTTTGACTAGGCTTTGGAGTTTGAACAAAAGTGTTGCCCCATCGAGCTCCAGCGCAACCACAAATATGGAGCAAGGAGACGAGAGAGTCTAGCTCCAGAAAACATTTCTTCATCTGTTAGAAACATTGTAGTTTCTAAGCTACAAAGAGTCAGGTCGATACCTCGGATAATATGCCAGGCAAATTTATTCTTTCGGATTCTAGCTATCAATTAATTCATTCTTCATATAGATGATGGCAAGCTTTCTTAAAAGTTGGAATATGTAAAGATTTATTAGGTTTGTATAGTATTTTTTAAGTGCATCCAAATACATTGGTTCATCTCAACTCTCTAGTTGAGTTTTCCAACTTGCTGAATTTCTTGTAGAAAGGCTTCGTTGACCCTTCTGTTAGCTTCTTGGACAAGTCCTAGCTTCTGTTAGCTTCGTAGAAAGTCCTAGCTTGTACATACTAAGACATGTTAGAAATGATGCTATCTTTCCCTGAACTCAAGACACGCTGTCATTTCATTTTGTTTCAGAGATTGAGTGACTGATCACTAAATCGCTACTTGTAACGATTACACGATAAATTTAGTTATTAGAACCAGATGAAGTTGACTAACCATTGCAACTTCTTTCAAAAGAAAAAAATAAGAATAGAACCCTAAAGACAAGGCATATAAGACTATAAGAGCCCCACACTGAGTAATGCTATGCACCTAAATGGCATATAGCCATACAAAACCAAGTGCAATATAACTAATGTCCACCACAACAATGATACCATGAATCCATGATTAACTATAATATCTTAAACAGTATTAAAACACTATACAAAGGGAGGTAATGAGTCATGACAATGTCATATTGATTCTATTATAATCAACCAATCATCAAGTAGATCATCTCCAAAACCTACCCCTTCTATACAAATCTCTTGCTCTCATTTTAAGCAAACCTCATTGTCAATGGCAAACCAATTTTCCACATCTAGCTTGATTGGATCACCACCAATGGCGGTTAGAACTTTCGCCTTTTCTCGCCCTTTGATACCTCGTAAGGCAATTTCAGGTCAAAGGAAGGTTAGATGTTTTTGTGCAGTGAAAAGTGATGGAAACCCAGCTCAAGCTGCAGCAAATGGTGGAGCAGTTCAGACTCAGATCAAATGTAATTTCACTAACAAGGTTTGTCTTTTGAATTTTTTTAAGGAAACATATGCTGACTGGACAGGGTTGGACATTGTGTAACATGTTTTTTGTGTCGGATAATTTTGGTAGGTTTATGAAGACAGAGCTAAGGGAATAGCTTGTTACATCGACGAAAAGGGGGAGATAATCTGTGAAGGATACGATGATGGACTAAGAACAGAAGCTCCATGTCCTTTCGGCAATCTGAGGTACCTGTGTTAATTTGTATGTTAATCTTGGCAAGTTTTACAGTTAGAACTTGTAATTTAGAGGTGACTCAAATTTGCAGGGATGGAAATGCAGGAGTAGATGTTATTGAACTCTTAGAACGGAGCTGGCTTCAATCTGCAAGTGGCAGTTGATGCACAAAGGAGGCAGAGTACTAAGGAGATGACTTTTAAAATTGAGGCTTGGTTTTGATCAAGTATTCATTTTTTTTCATTGTACAAAACTGGGTGTAAAAATCAAAATGACATTTGCTAAATAAACTTAGTGACAATGACAACATTTGTTGCCATGTTATGATATTGAAATGAGTTGACAACCTTTTTTAATTGTACAAACATGATAGATGTAAGGAGAAAATCTTAAACATACTGCAAAATAAAATCCCATTTGTTCCATAAGTTCCTAGGACCAAGTAAATAGAATACAGATGAACCACATCCAATCCAAGGGTAAATCGAATAGTTTAACAATAACTGAAGGAGTTTAGCAAAGGAAGCTCACATGCCTTCTGCAGCATAGTAGTTTTAGGATGCCTCAGCAGCAGGCTGGGTCACTCCAACCTTGACGAGCAGCTTGCTCACCTTTTCTGGAGAGCAAACCTCATACTTGACTTTCCCAGAAGGTGAAAGGAATACTTCAGCTAGTTCGAGTTTGTCTGAAGTGAGACTTGTACTGTCCATTGTCTTGCTGAGAACTTTCAAGGCAAGTTGGACAGCTTCTTCTCTTGTGATATCATCTTTGTAGTCTTGTTTTAACATGGACTGAGCTGCCTGATTGTTAGCACCAATGGCAGCAGCTTTCCAGCCAGCGTAGTTCCCACTTGGGTCACTCATGTACAACTGAAAGCTGTAGTTTTTATCCCATCCAGCAAATAGAAACGATACACCAAATGGACGAAGACCACCAAACTGGGTGTAGCCTTGTTTGGTGTCGCAGAGAGATTGGACTAGCTGCTCAACAGGCATCGGCTCTTGATAGGCAAATGTGTAGCGCTGAGCTTGGACTCTAGCAGTATTGATTAAAATGTTGGCATCAGACATAATTCCAGCAACAGCACATGCAACATGGTCATCAATCTTGTACATTTTCTCAGTGGAATTGGAGGTTTGCAACAGTTTGGAAGTAACCTTCTTCTCCCCAACTAAGACGACTCCATCTTTTGCTAAGATCCCAATTGCAGACCCTGCATTTCCAATGGCCTCCATTGCATACTCAACTTGGTACAGACGACCCTCCGGGGAGAATATAGTCGTTCGACTATCATACCTCCGAGACATCTTGGGTAATTCAAGAAGTATAAATTATCTACATTGGAAGCAGAAGTTATTTGTGAGTATACAAGAGGATGATACCAACTTTAAACAAATAAGCACATGAAAGACATTCTTGTCAAAAACCACTATCGATATTCCTGATAACATCAAATCATTCATTCAAAAGAATTAAGATACACAAACAATACTTTTAATCATGACAGGGTAACCGTAACTCTTCATATACTAACACACTCGAAGTGAATTCAACCATCTGAGCCAGCAGCGTATACTTTTATACAATTCCACATTACTGAATAATATTTCCTCTAGTTACGCTACACCACAACATTAACAAAGCTGCATTCAAAAAAGCTACATTACGAAACTGAACCCTAAAAAATTATCAAGCTATTGGTTTCAAAACACATACATTACTCAGTTCGAAGGCGACGGACAGATTAGTTGCAGAACATTGAATTAAAATTAAAACAACAATCACAATCAAATTGTGGAGACTCGCACATCAACTCAAACCTCTTCAAACCAAATCTCAAATCGTTCAACCATCTTATTCCTACTGTTCTCTATCCAACTACAAAAATCAACATAATCAAATTCAAAGTATAAAAAATGAAACCTGAAATCAACACAAAAACCAATCAATCAATCGATCGCTCACCGGGATTGATCCACGCGAGTTTCAGCAGATTCTGAGTTCGCAATTCAGCTACTTGTTTCTTCCGCAAAAAGAAACGTCGCCTTCTTCTCGGGCCGTTTCATTCTCTTCGGCCCAATAACACTAACTTCGGCCCAACAATACTTTCTTCGGCCCAATAACACTTTCTTCTGAAGCACATATTTCGCGTTTGTGTCGGCACTCGATACTCATTTGATTCGAATCTGATCCGACAGCTCTTAAATTCTTCTTATTTTATATTTTATTTTATTAAATTGTTGCAGGTGCAGAACGAGTAATGTTTACAATTATGTGGTTTGAATCTGATCCGACAGCTCTAAAATTTAGTACTCCCTTTCTCCCATAATGTTTGTCCACTTTTCATTTTGGGCGTCCCCTTAAGTTTGTCCACTTTCCTTCAATATCAACCACATATTCTACTTTTTACTCATATATTTATAAATCATTTATTCTCAACCACACATTTCATACCTTCTTTCTACCTTAAAAACCGTGCAATTCATGCTTTTGGACAAACAAATAGGGACGGAGGGAGTACTTCATTTTATTTTAAAAATTAATGGATTGAAATCAATTCAATTTTAATTATAAAATATATATCAAATCATAAAAAATGATCGACAAATCGACTGTTAAATCAAACTAGGATTGGTCTTTTATATACTACTCCTATGCTAGCAATTTATCAATCTGACTCTGATCTAACTTCTGTCCAACTGCTACAATGGCGAAAACCTCCGACTCAAATAACCTCTTGATCATGATCCCAGCTCCAGGCATTGGTCACATTGTCTCCACCGTCGAGCTAGCCAACACCCTCCTCATCCGAGGACCCTTTTCAATAGTCATACTCTTCATCACTCCATTATCAGAAGATGACAAATACACAATTAAACTTGCTGGCCTCAATTCCAGAATCAGCCTAGTCAAAATCCCACAGATCGATGATCCGGCAATTCTCTTATCGGGTTCGAAAAAACCGTTCGAGACAATACTTGCATTGTACATTGATGCTCATAAAGCGAATGTCTATGCAGCTGTTGAAAAGTTGATGCTATCAGTTAAGTTTAATTCAGTACAGTTTATATGTGATGTGATCTGCGTATCAATGATTGATGTAGCAAATGCATTCAACGTTAAGTCATACATCTACTCACCGTTAAACGCTGCGTTTATTGGGCTGCATCAGTTCATGCTCACTCGGCCATACTTTGATTCGATGATTTCCACATCTAACTCGACCATCCCGACTTACTATCATCCAGTTCCTGACTCGGCACTCCCTAGTTTCTTCTTCTCTGAAGAAGCTTACGCCTCGGTGACCGAGCATTCCAAGATGTATTATAAGGCCAAGGGAATCATAGTCAACACGACAATGGAGCTCGAGCAGTATGCACTGAAGTCATTTTCGAACAACAGAAAGATGCCACCGATATATACTGTTGGGCCACTGGTAGACCTTGCAAAGGTTGAAAGTGTTTCGGAGAAAAGCAAAGACGAAAAAGGTAAGATTTTGAAGTGGCTGGATGACCAGGAGAATGAGTCTGTGGTTTTCCTTTGCTTTGGAAGTATGGGGAGCTTTGAACCGGATCAAGTGAAGGAGATCGCATTTGCGTTGCAGAAAAGCGGGGTTAAGTTCTTGTGGGCTCTTCGCAAACCTTCCGCCACAGGTATATATATTACAGATGATATAAAACTTTTGGCAAACCGGATCATTTTAATGTTTGTAACAATTTGTGTTATCATTTTTAAGCAGTCTTCGGTCAGTGCAGGTGAGTTTACGGGACCTAATGATTTCGGCGATCCCCAAGAAGTTCTGCCAAAAGGGTTCATCAAGAAAGTTAGGACGGCGAGGATTGATATGCGGATGGGCTCCCAAGTTGAGATCTTAGCACACAATGCCATAGGAGGATTTGTTTCCCATTGTGGCTGGAACTCAATTTTAGAATCATTACGGTTCGGTGTACCTATTGCGACATGGCCATTGTATGCAGAGCAACAGATCAATGCCTTCTATATGGTGAAGGACTTGAACCTAGCCATCGACTTAATGATGCATTATAGGATAGGTCAAGCTGACATTGTATCTGCAAATGTGATCGAGAGTGCTCTAATCCGCTTGATGGATCCGGATGGAGTGGTACGCATGAGGGTTAAGGAAATCGCTAGAAGTCTTCAAAGAGGTATGGCCGAGGGAGGATCGTCATATAATTCTACAGAGCAACTGATCGAGGATATGTTGAATTAAAAAAATCGAAAGGGATTCGAATTCGGTGTAATGTTGTACACTCATTCAAAAAGACGTCATTTTAATATTTTTTACTTAAACTTGGGTCAAATTATTTAAGTCCTTCACAAAATACATCATTTGGACGCAGTGGCGGATCCAGAGGTTGAAGTTAGGGGGCAATTTTTTCTTCAAAAAGTATTATAATAAAATATTAAGTGATAATTTCATAGGGTCATTTTTTCTATAATACAAAATCGTAAAATATAAAAAAAGGTTGATTCCACCACGCCAGCAAGAATTCACCATTATCTATTCACGCAGAAGTTGGGAATCGATCCTTAGCTTCCCAAGATACGAACCAACCCAGCTCTGCGCTCTTTCGTATTCAAGTTGGTTAAGCCGGTTGCTCTTTTAGAGAAACCTAATTTCCTGAACATTGCCTCGGTAGAAAAGCAAACCCAACTAATACGCAAGCCCATCTCCCGATACAATCAAATCAAAGCAAAGCAAAAGTATAGTTTACATCTAAATATAAATCAAGCAGGGGGCACGGGACCCTGCAATCCCCCTTGGATCCGCCTCTGTTTGGACGAGCTGTGTCATGATATCAAAGTATAATAATATTATCTTTATTTTGTGATACCGTTGAACAAACTATTCAGAACCCGTATAATAAAAGTTATTTGTTGCGAATCAAAATTATTGTTCATTAAAAATTACGTAAAATTATATTAAAAAAATGCAAAACAACATCAATTTATTTCTTGCACCATTTAAGAGCAGAATCCGAATTCTGTCATCTTAAAAAAGAAAAAAGAAATCTGAATTCTAAACAAAACATGTCTTACCGTATACCTTATTGGGCTGTTTCTTTGTCTCGGCCCAATTAATCTAACGACATCGTTTCAACGCAACCCGGCAGTCGCACCGCTCTGGATATGATTGAAAGACAATCATTGAGCATTGCCATTAACTCATATTGAAGCTCTTCCCAACTGCTACAATGGCGAAAAACTCCGACACAAACAACCTCCTGATACTCATCCCAGCTCCAGGCATTGGCCACATAGTCTCCACAATCGAACTAGCCAACATCCTCCTGACACGACGCCGTTTCACAATAGTCATCTTAGTCATCAGCCCACTACAAGACCATGACAAATTTGCAAACAAACTTGCTGGACTCAACCCAAACATCACCCACGTCAGCATTCCTCAAATCGACCTCACATCAATCTTCACTCAAACAAAGCAGTTCGAGACAATGGCTTCTTTGTACATTGAAGCTCATAAAGTTAACGTTTCGAAAGAAGTCGAAAAGTTGACTCGGTCAATTCAGTTCGATTCAGTTCAGTTTATTCTTGATATGTTTTGTACATCAATGATTGATGTTGCAAATGAGTTCAAGAGTAATGCTCTTTTGAGACCCTTACTATTGGGTGAGACCCTGAGACCCCAATCATGGCCGTTGATTGGTTTGCTTTTGGGGTCCAGATTGTGCCACGTGGAGGTTAGAGAATTTCAAAAATCGGAGGTGAGAGAAATTGTTGCTTTTGTTCTCTCACCTCCACGTGGCACAATCTGAACCCTAAAAGCAAACCCAATCAACGGCCATGATTGGGGTCTCAGGGTCTCACCCAAAATTTAGGGTCTCAAATGAGCATGATTCATGAGTTCAATGCTAAGTCTTATATTTACAATCCATCAAACGCTGCGTTTCTTGGGCTGCTTCAGTTCATGCAGACTCGTCCTTACTTTGATTTGACTTCGACTTCTGACTCGAACATCCTCGTGTACTCTCATCCGGTTCCTACCTCGGTGCTTCCCACGTTTGTGTTCTCCGAAGACGGTTACGCCACAATGTCCGATCACGGTAGGAGGTTTTATGAGACCAGTGGGATTATAGTCAATACAGCATTGGAGATTGAGAGGGATGCACTTGCCTCATTTACAAAAGATAAGAAGATGCCTAATGTATATGCTGTTGGGCCATTGCTGGACCTTGCGGAAGCTGGAAGAGTTTCGGAGAAGAACCGAGCTGAAAGGGATAGGATTGTGAAGTGGCTGGATGAGCAGGAGAAGGAATCTGTGGTTTTTCTTTGCTTTGGAAGCATGGGAAGCTTCGGACAAGATCAAGTGAAGGAGATTGCTGTTGCGTTGGAAACGAGTGGGATTAAGTTCTTGTGGGCTCTCCGCAAACCTCCCCCAACAGGTATCTTTATCCTAACCCTTCGAAACCTGCATTCAATTTGTATAGTTATTTGTTGTGAGTATGGATAATGAAATGGATCGATATGTTGCTGACTGCTGACAATTTCTTTTAGGTAATCTTTTGGTGAGATGGCTAAACCGACTGATTTTGCGGATCCCCTTGAGATTCTACCAGAAGGATTCAGGTCGAGAGTCGGGCAACAAGGACTGGTATGCGGATGGGCACCCCAAGTGAGATCCTAGCACACAATGCCATAGGAGGATTCGTCTCCCATTGTGGATGGAACTCAATATTAGAATCATTATGGTTCGGAGTACCAATAGCGACATGGCCGTTATATGCAGAGCAACAAATCAATGCTTTCTACATGGTAAAGACTTTGAACTTGGCCATCAACTTATCAATGAATTACAGGCTTGGACAAGCTGACATTGTACCTGCAAAGTGCATTGAGGATGCTCTAATCCTCTTGATGGATCAGAATGGAGAGAAGAGGAAGAGAGTTAAGGAGATATCTGAGAGTGTTCGGAAAGGTATGGTTGAGGGAGGATCGGCATTTGATGCCACTGAAAGGCTGGTGGAGGATATGTTGGGTAAGTGAGCCCTTGTTTATGAGGTCTCAATTTCCTCTGCTCAAACTCCTGGTTACCCTCTCAATGTCGCCGTGTATCAAAACTTTTGTGTTTGTTTAGCGTGAATTACATTTGAACTTGTGTCACTTTGGCTTCACGTGGTTCAAGTTTTTTTGAGTGCATCTACATTTTAAGATTGGAATTTGACGATATGCTTGAGCTATGTATGAATAGAGTAAAGTTTAAGACGAATATGTAAATAAATGTAGAATCGTGAGACACATTTTCAAGTTGATTATTAATAATTCAACGAATAAAATAAATCACCATAGTCAACTACTAGAGTTTTTTGCAAATTCAGCCGTCAATTTTTTTTTAAAATTAACTTTAATCTCAACCATCAAATTATCAAAAACAATGATCAAGATTAAATCATCTCGTCTCACCAAAAACTTAACTTTTATCTTAAATTTAACCTTGTATTGGATAAATTTTAAAAAAATCCGCAAAATTATATTAAAAGTTGAAATTTCTCTTTTTGCTGTAGAAGTGGATTTTTTCAGGTAGAAGATATATTATTTAGAGGTTGTATCATGTGGAACCCCCACTTTTCATGGATCCATGGATCCCCTTTTGCAGCCGTTGATTGCATTTTCTGTTTGCATTTTGGACGCACCAGATTGTGCCACGTGTTTGCATTTTTGAAATGCACACGTGAGTTGCACATGACAACTGCACACGTGAGTTGCACATGCTCATTAATGCGCTGACACAATCTGGTGCGTCCAAAATGCAAACAGAAAATACAATCAACGGCTGCAAAGGAGATTCATGGATTCATGAAAAGTGGGATTCCACGTGATACAATCTCATATTATTTATGCCTGAATAAATCATCAGAATTGTTACAGTTAAAACACTGATTTGTCTTGTTTTGAGTCTAGTATTTGAATAATAAATTATTAAAAATATCTTGAAGGCTAATCTCGGCACTTCCGACGCCGCGGACATGTGCAGATCCGCCGCCCCGATGCTACTCATATCAACCTTTTACCTCCGTCCGAGATACCATCGTTTATTTCGGCTAGGCTTTGGCGGTTGTGTAAACATGGGAACCGCATCTTGCTCTCCAGCTGTTTGATGAAATTCCTGAATTAACTTTTGTTAATATTGAGCTTTTGTGTACTGCCGTAGAGGATGAAGTATTGTGTGGAGTTAGGACATTTAAGCGCCGGTTGTTTCAGCTGGGGGTGAGATGGAGTGGGAAAGATTGAATCTTGAGACTTGAGGATTTGGTGTAGGATGGTATGTACAGACTATGAGTTTGGGGATGCAGTGGCTATATTTAGAAACATGATGAGCTCTGTGGTTTTGTGAATGTATTTCCTACCCCTTCGATCATTGGTAATGTTAATATGGTCCGTGTGTAATATGAACTGGCTCTTAAACTGGGAGTGAGCTGAGCACGTGGTTGATAAGTTTGTTGCGATTTTTGGTGAGATAGGTTAAGTATATTTATGTGGAAGGATTGTTAAGCTTTCTTTGAGATGGGTTCAGAATTTAGAGGTTTAGCATACATGATAGCTGCTTACATCCAGCGCGCTAGACCTGGAGCTGGAGAACTATGAAAAAGGATATTGTGCTTTTGGTCTCTTTGCTGATGGAAGTGGAACTCAGTATTAGATTGATTTTAGTTTGGTTTGCCCTTCTCAACTTGGCCTCTTTACCTTGAGAAGCAGCTCGATGCATTTGAAGTTTTGGGAGATGGGCATTGGGGTGGGAATCAGTATTGATTTGTTCAAGCTGGATTCCATGGATGCTATGATTTTGACTGCAGAAAAAATTGAGTGGCTTTAGAAATGTGGGGATGAGAGTGAAGATCAAAAGAAGGTGAAGCTGATGATAAAGAAGTGTAGAGGGGATCTTGTGGAGGGTGGCTATTCCTACTCAAATCAGTCTGTGCTATTAGCCTGGCTTAACTGCTCAAACAAGTTATTAAAGAAAGATTTCTAAGGGAAACAGAATCAGAGAGTTCAAAGCAAATTAGTCAAGCCCAGAAAGACATACTTTTCTAGTTTGAGATGGCGAAGTGCCACTACTCAAATTTATTCATCACGAGCAAACCAAAGGTCATTGAAGTGTTTGTTTAAACTCCAAGAAGTTGAGCGGAGCAGAATTGGAATTTTGAGGCGTGAGATACAAAAACCTTTACAAATAAAAATATACAAATGCACACTTAGGAATCAGTTCAGTTTTAGTCATTGGTTTGTGACAGGGTTTGAAGATTAAGCCCAGATAGCCAAGAGGGACATGCAGCCAGCTCCAAGAAAAAGCGAAATGCTTGCACCAAGTTGAAGCATTCCACTACTCTGCATCCTCTGACTCATGAAATCTGCAGCCAACAAATCCACAAGGGCAGTGTATATCAGTATCCCAGCTGAAGCCGCATCAAATAACCCTGGTAGGATCAATGCTTTTGGACTGTTTTCTTTATAGGTATTTGATATGCCGATCCCAATCCCTATTCCAAGTGGAGCTGTCAGCGAGAAGAAGAGCACCATTGTCACAATTGTCCTGGCCTTGAACTTGGCCTGGGCAATGCATCCTCCCAGCCCTAACCCTTCAAAAAACTGGTGGAATGTAAGAGCTGTTAATAGAGGCTTGATTGTGCTGAGATCACTAGACGTCCCAAGCGATATCCCGATGATTACCGAATGCACCACTATCCCTAGTTCCAGCACCTTCATCAAATCAACAGTCAGGTTAGGTTAGTACACAAGAAGTTCAGATTCAACTGTTTCTAAACAATATCTATGATTCAGCTCAAAGCCCGGACTTAAAAATACCTGAGTGATAACACGGTGACGGATAAGATCAGACCCTGCAGTCCCCTCCGCAACCGATCCATGAGAGTGACCGTGTGTCGTGTGAGTATGAACTTGCATATGACTCCCCTGATCCTCCACATCTGTCCCAGTTCCCTGTATCTTGCCGCCAAGCTTATTCTTCCTCATATAAAACGACGTTGCAAATGCGTCGATCATCAGAGTCAACATTGTCGCCACCATCGCGACAAAACCAGTAAATGGAAACTTATCCCACGGACTTTCACTCAAGCACGGTGACGTCAAGCTCTCAAATGCATCCGGCAGGACATGTATAAACCCTGTCGAGAGGATCACACCTGCTGCATATGCTTTGATCATATAGAACAAATTTGTTCCGGGACTCAGATGCGGCACCTTGTTGCCGAAAATTGGAATGCAGGCTCCTATTGCACCACCGATCAAAATGGTTGCAATTGCGCCATATTTGTACTTTAGAGCTTCCTCTTTAGCCTCGCTGCTAACGCCTTCCTCTTCAGCCGCATCACATGTGCATTCAGCGGCCGAGTGAGTCGGGAGGATGAGAAGGAGGGTAATGAGGGTTAGGGTTCCGGCGCCTTTGAAACGGCATTGGATCTCTGACGTCATTGTTTGGTTGGTTTGAAAATGGACGGAGATTTTGTGTGTCAATGTGTGAAGTTGAAGCTTATATGGTCCATAGGTTTGGTCAAAACGCTGTCGTTTCGGATCTCGTAGTTGCAATCACGCTCTAAATATTCAGATAATGCGGTGTAGTGTCTAACTCAAAGTCGTCATATTTACAATTTGACCCTTGGAGTTTAGATTCCGATCATTTGTATCTCTTTATTTTACAATTGTGCATTTAAAAACGAATTTACTAACATATTCATCAAACTTGTGTATAGGGCAATGAAGTGTAGGATTCCAAACTAGAGGAGCTTGAAGTATTTAATTAAATTAAGATCAGTATTTTAATTAAAGGGCCTGAAGTTAGGGAATAAAACAGATGGGTAGGCATTAAATAAACTGACATTTGGCTCATGAGATTTCGTAAGCTATTATTAAAATGTGCGGCAGAAAGTCCAAGTGATGAAATTATGTGCACATTTCTGTGAGTTGGACTTGGTATAAGCAAGAGAACTAAAGCTTGGATAATGAATTGAAACTATAAGTAGAGAATAATGTGAGTAAAATGTCGACATTTTGGACATGTCAAAAGGAATACGTTGTGAAGATGTCGAGTTGGATGTGAGAATGACATGCTTTGTTTATTTCGAGAAATGAGCCGCAAACGTCAGGTTTGGACAGATACTAAATCAAAAGTCGTACCGACAGATTTAACGTGAAGACGTGATATCTGAATATTCTACTACTGACTCGTATAAATATATAAAGTCTGATCGATTAGTATATTCAATTGTCTTCAGTTTTTTGCTTTTACCAAAAATATGAATTGAATAATAAGTTCTAAAGCGAGAATAACCGAATTCAAATTGTTTAGATTTGGATTCTTTGGGCAATTTAATAAAGGTGACATGAAGTTTGGGTTCGCTTCAAAGTTCAAATCAATGCATCAAGGCAGGATGGAATAAAGGCATACAAGGGTAGGCTGGTGTGTATTATTGAACCTTTCGAAGCTACGTCGTTTAGATTTATGGACAAACTCAATTTAACCATCTAGTATTTATCTAAATCTTATTTATTAGTATCCTATCAAAAAAAATCAAAAAAATCTTATTTATTAGTATAAGGGAAAAGATTAAAAAGGAATATCAAAGTGTAAAATGATATTAAAAGTGATAACAATCGAAATAAAATCGCGCGTATTTCTTACAAATCCAGTCGCTAAGTTCAAAAACTAACTATAATAGTTCAATGTAAACCATTTGATAGAATAAATCAATTATGTAGAAATTATTCTGGACTTGAAATAAATCAAGATATTATATGATCATCTCCCTATTAATAAAGCGCAAAACCCACTATTAAAGGTTATTTTGAAGCCACATTTCGGCTTCCAAATTTACCCCTTCATTTTTTTATAATTACCGTATCATAATAACCTATCATACTCTTAATAAATTTGATTATTTTTATATATTTCTTTGATTAATTACATAAAAATACTTATTATGCACAAATTTTTGTGCACTAAATACTAGTAATTCATAATCCATTAGTATAAATACATTAATTGATTTAAATATTTAAAACTGCCTGCAATTTATTACATTTTTGGTTATTTAAATTCGTTTTATTTTTTGAAAAATATTATAATTTGTATTAATTTTAGGACGAGTCAAATGGAATAAAATCCGGTGCAGCAACAGCAAGATATAAAACTATGTTGTTCTGTAAAGACTTCGTTCAAATTCAATACAACAACGTAGTTTAATAGTATGACATATCAACAAATTATCATATCGATCTTATGTGATAAGATGTTACGTAAATTAACCAAAAATTAATGACACATTGATTTTCAGTAATTAACCAAAAACAGAAACATTTTTACTAAATTATGTAAATTCGTACATTGTACATTCTCCTATTACCTATTCATATCATAATTGTAACCCAAGTCTAATATGCTTCACTTCTTCCAGAACTCAAATTTAAAATGCGTAATATGTAAACCTTTACACGTATAACAATCGAAACAAACCTCGTTCGACCATGAAACTCGACAACACACAACAATTGTGTTCATTTCCATTTCAGCCATCAGTCTGTAAGTACACATAGTGAAGCTCAAGCCCATATAGCAAGTAGAGACATACACCCAGCTCCTAAAAACAGCGAAATGCTCGCGGCAAGTTGAAGCATTCCATCACTCTGCATCTTTTGACTCATAAAATCCGCAGCCAGTAAATCCACTAAAGCAGTGTATATAAGTATCCCAGCTGAAGCTGAATTAAATATCCCTGGTAGGATCAATGCTTTTTTACTGTTTTCATTATAAACATTCGATATACCGATCCCGATCGCTATTCCGATTGGAGTTGTAAGCGAGAAAAATAACACCATTGTCGCGATTGTCCTGGCCTTGAACTTTGCTTGTGCAATGCATCCACCAAGCCCCATACCTTCGAAAAATTGATGGAATGTTAGAGCTGCTAAAAGAGGTTTGATCGTGCTTAGATCAGTAGACACTCCGAGCGTTATCCCGATGATCACTGAGTGAACAACTATCCCAAGTTCCAGCACCTTCACAAGATCAGGCCAGTTAAGATATTTAAAAGTTCAACTAGTCCAAAATATCATACTAACATATATGGAAATGTAAGATCTGATATCGATCGTTGATTAATAATAATCTGATACGATCTTTCATGAAAAAACTGTCTAGTAAATTTTTTTGCAAACTAAACTCCAAATTTATCAAACAACTTGAATCATTGATTTGTTAACAATTTAAGTTTCTTAAAAAGATTTGAACAAAAATGACCTGAGAAATCACTCGATGGCGGAGGAGATCAGACTTTACGGTCCCCTCCGCAACCGATCCATGTGAGTGTCCGTGCGTCGTATGCGTATGAACCGGCAAACGACTCTCCTGCTCTTGCTCCTCATCATTCCCTACTTCCTCAGCAGTAACTCCATGCATATTACTATCCCTCCTCATATAAAACGACGTCGCAAAGGCATCAATCATCAAAGTCAACATGGCAGCGACCATGGCAATAAAACCAGTAAACGGAAAATTACCCCAAGGACTTTCACTCAAGCATGGTGAAGTCAAGTTCTCAAAAGCGTCCGGCAGTACGTGAATGAACCCCGTCGAGAGGATCACACCAGCTGCGAACGCTTTGATCATGAAAAAAGTGTTAGTCCCTGCACTAAGTGCAGAGACTTTATTTCCGAATATCGGAATACAGACGCCGATCGCACCACCTACCAAGATGGTCGCGATGGCGCCGTATTTATAATTTTGAGCTTGTTGTTTGTCACTGCGGCTTACGAAACTGTCTTCTGTATCGTCGCAAGTGCAATCAGCTAGCGAATGTGTCGGGATGAGAAGGAGGAGGGTGGTGATGAATGCTAGGGCTCCAGCGCCGGTGAAAGGCTGTTGAAGCTCTGCCATTTGATTTGCTAATGTGAAAATGGAACATGTGTGGAGCTGATGTTGCTGACCACTCATGCTTATATGCTTCAATGTGTGGTTAAAACGCAGTCGTTTCGGTCGATATTGTTGAAAATTTTGTTCCAATATTTATGTTTAGATGCTGACATGCTATTGACTTATTGACTTCGAACGAGTGATTTTCGTCAGGTATAAACTTTCTGACACTCCATTTACATGTCAGATCCGAATGCAGCAATTTATAATTGTTAATAATGCCATTTAAATATTCGATAAATATCATCACAAGCCACATGATTTTTTTATGACAAAACTCTCATAACGAAATTCATCGAAATCGAATAAATGTTATCATATCAATTATGAAGAAAAATACAAAAAAACAAGATTTAAAACTCGTAGAGGCTCACTATACTTGTTCCAATTAGGTATTTTACAAGAAATTTTAAAATAAAATGTTTTTTCGCAAAAGATTCTGAAGTAGTGTTATAGACTTAGTAAACCAAAACTCTTGGAGAAACAAGACAACCCACCGCTGTTGGGATTCGAATCTAGCGATCTACAATAGATCAAAACGAATCGTTTTGACTTTTAATACTATTAAACTATGTCGTATTGTCTAAACTATAAAACATACTCATATTATTTTTAACTCGTTATAAAGAGTTATTATTAGCATGCGCTTATGGGGCCATGCAAGCAAAATGTCGACATTTATTTGCCTTGCCAAATGGTTCAAGTTGTTTTGCGAGAACGACTTTCTTTGTTCATGTCTACACATGTCAAATTTATATCCGTATCCGTTTAGTGTTCATCACCCGTCCATTTAATTCAATTAATTGACCATCCGTTTCGTTAAACAGATGAAGTCTTCCATATCCGTTAACCATCCGTTTATTAAATGGATGGTTCGGACGAACCATATCCATTTACCATCCATTTAATAAACGGATGGTAAACGGATTGACGAATATACCACTATCCATTTAGTGTCTATTTATCATCCGTTTATTATCTTATTACCATTCATTTACAATTAACTCATAAACAGATAAACGAATGATAAATAGATAAACAGATGGTAATTGGACATGGATGGTAAACGGGTAAACGAACGGTAAACGGATAAATGGATTATCCATTAATCTGTCATCTGTTTACAATCCATCTATTTAATTCATTTAAGTTTAACAGATTAAAAGATGACAACTGTTTATCATCCGTCTATTTACCGAGTCCATCCATTCATCACAGGTCTATTCATGTCCATGCATAGTGTTACGTGTAATGTATGAACATTTAATTTCCAAAAAAGTTGTATTTGATAAATCTAACGTGTGGATGAAATATATGATAGGATGTGTTTTTTGCTTGTCCATTCATTTTTGCTTTCATTTCGAATTTGCATAGTTTGATAAGTATTGTTTTATGAGAATAATAAGATCCATTTCACTTTAATTTGTGGAATGAAAATATGAATAATTTGTTGATGACATCATGAAAGTGATGTCATTGAGAACCCTACATGACATAATGAGGGATTCGATTTCAAAGTATTGAAAGAGATTTGGTTGGAGATGCACCACAAATCACCTAATCAGAAGTTACGTCCTTTTATTGTTTTTTATAAATACGTCGTTTTATTATTAAATATGTTTAAATATGAGGCTAATAACAAGACGCTTTTACTCAATCGGGGGAAACAACAACAATTTTTCTCTTCTCCATCAAAACTAATAGTTTTGTCACATAGTGAAGGGTTCTAAGAGTACATGTATCTTTTAGTAAGACGGAAAGACATGATCTCAACCTCTGATTTCTAATAATCCAACGATTTATATTGATAACCGTCAATTTCCAACCACCCATGTTTTTGCAATTCAACCGCCAAATTAATTAAAACTAACTTTAATCTCAACCGTCGATTTAATCAAATGAACGGCTGAGATTACGTCCTTCTATTTTACAAAAGATACATGTCTCCCTGAATCTCAACTCTTGTCACATAAATATGTGCATTAATTTTATTTTTATAATATAATTTATTGAAGTTTGTAATTAATATATTAAATATGTAAATATGAAATTAAGCATGGATATTTTGGGATTTATCCTCACTGCTTTATATATAAGATAGATGTTACATCTGCACATTTCAGCCTGTTTTGTACTGCTTTTAACGAATGAAAATGCAAATGATGAGGAACAGTGAAGTTTTATATTCTTTGAAATTATGTGAATTTCAATTAATTTATTGGTTTCTTGGCCAGATTTTTGCTATACATTAATTTGGACTGATATTGGGCCAGCCCTGAACGCAGGTAATGTTTCTTCGTATAATCGAATTTGGCCTGGATCTAATCCGGTTGGTTAGTTTTTTAATTTAAAAATAATATTTGAGGTTCAAATATAATTAATATATATAAGGGAAAGTATCATGTGGAATTCTCACCTTTTCATGGATCCATGGATCTCTCTTTACATTCGTTGATTGCATTTACTGTTTGCATTTTGGACGCACCAGATTGTGCCAGCGCATTAATGAGCATGTGCAACTCACGTGTGCATTTGTCATGTGCAACTCACATGTGCATTTTAAAAATGCAAACAAGTGGCACAATCTGGTGCACACAAAAAATACAATCAACGGTGATGAAGGGGGATCTATGGATCCATGGAAAGAGGGGGTTCCACATGATATTTCCCCTATATATATATATATTAATGTACGGATTATATTTGAGGTTTAAATATTTGTAAAACGGTGAGACACAATCTCAATCGTTGATTATTAATAATCTAATATACGAGATAAATTAGAAATAACCGTCAAATCCAACCACCAATGTTTTTTTGCAAATTCAACCGATCGATTTATTTGAAACTAATTTTATCTTAACCATGGTATTAATAAAGTCAACAGTTAAGATTATATTTTCCCATCTTACAAAATTATATCGTCTTTTCCTATCCTACCGAAATTAGTGGGTTGGATAAATTTTCTGACCCTATTGTCCTTCCCGATCATATTGTCAAGCATATAAATAAGAGTAAATTATCCCAAACCACCCATAAAATACGCGTTTTCTCCGGAATCACCCTTAAAATAATTTCTTTCCGGAAACCACCCTTCCGTTATACAATTTTCCCAAGAACCACCAGCTAGCCGTTAGTGCATGATATTCAAACACTTTATTTTTGCCAGGAACCACCCCTAAAAATCTGTTTTTCCCTAACTATAATTCGTAAGTTAAATCGATAAAAATTATCTAATTTCTTCAAAATAAATGGTTTCAAGAGTACCTCAGAAATGCGAATATTATTGATAAGTGTGCAAATACACGATTATTTGTACACTTCCTATGCTTAACTCTTGCTAGTTTTCGATTATTTTGTGAAGAATTTGATACTCTTTTGTGCGTTTAATGTAGATTTTATTCAAACCTTATTAAAAAGAGTATAAAGCACAAAATGGAGCAAAATGGATGAAAATACAAGTCAAGTACCCAAGAAGAGATTCTACTCAAGTCCCGAGCAGTGATCACCTCGGCCGAGCAGAGTTACTCAAGCAAAGTTGCTCGGCCGACCAGCAGTGTAAACTCTCATCAGATGCTGCAGAGAAATTCTGCTCGGCCCAAGGAATATATGCTGGCCGACCAGAGCAGGGGATCACACCAGAAAAGATCTGCTCGGCCAAGGACTTTTCTGCTCGGCCCAGGAGTCAGCAAGGATTGATACAAGGATGCTCAGAGAATTTTGGTCGGGCCGAGCAGAATTCTGCTCGGGCTGACAAAAATCAACCCTGCCGAGCAGAAGTTGACGAGACGAGGACTCAGACTGCTCCACATATGTCTTGCTCGGCCAGAGGAATATCTGCTCGGCCGAGCAGGGTCTCCCACAAATATCTTGCTCGGCCGAGTGCATTTTTGCTAGGGAGAGGACCTTGAGCTATATAAACTGTTTGACCATTTCGAGATGAGTGGCTTGACTTCGGGAACTCGACCTAAAAACCCAAAAATTCGATTTGTGAAGATCAAGTGCTACTTGAAAGGATTGAAGACTTGGGAGTGAAGATCAAGCATCCACATCTCCTACACAACTCTAGTTTGCAATTTATTTCATGTTTTCAAACATTTTTATTGTTGTTGCTTTCATTTTTAGTATGAAGTGTGAGTAGTGCTAGGTTTGGGGATCTCATGATCCCTTAGGCTAGGTTCTACTATGTAAACAACTATTTTTACATATTGAATGAAGTATTAGTTGATTCCCTCATGAAATGGATATTTACTTATTTTGATGTGCTCTAAGTGTTTGATGAAATGCCTAGTCCACTATCTTATCTAATGTGACATTGTTTCATTCAATGATGATTTGATGTTGTGATGTTCACTATCCATGTCATGAATTTTTATGTGATCTTACATGCATGATGATGATGTATGATTATGTAGATGGGTTTTATTTTGAAAACTCCTATGTTACCGATCAATAGACCGATGGGTTGAGATTATGGGCATAGGAGATACACGGTTCAATAGAACGATGGTTTGAGAACCGTGTCACTTGCCTAGTCCCTAACCAATGATGGAACGACGGTTGAAATTGGTTAAGGGGTTAGGATAACCTAGGGAAATTAACTAAGTTCATTCATAAGAAATCTTAACATTGTTTGCATGGAAATTTGCCTAGCATAAGGAGGGATGAATCCCTAAATCATTTTGTTAATTGTTATCTAAATCATCTAGCGTAGTTTGATAGAACAAACAAACTTTAAAACCAAACTCCCCCAAATCCTTTTAGATCACTTAAGTAATGCATCCTAGTTGACTAGTTTATAGCTTCCCTTGGGTTCGACTCTAGGTCACCCCCTAGAAATATAAATTGTGTTTGACTTGTGATTAGGATACCCCTAAAAACTAAACGTCAAATGGCTCTTCCTCTTCTGTAGATGAATATCGGCAATTGCTATAACTGTGAAATCCAACACATGATCTTCCCAGTCACAACGTGGATATTCAGAGCAAACAGACTCAACAGAACCGGATTCTGTGTTATTTTCAGAACTGTGAGGAGCAAAAGGATCGTCACTCATCTTCTCAGAAGCTTTGCAGCGGTTGATCGAAAGGGAAGCAGATGTGTTGAATTGAAGGATTGATTTTTTTCCAGATCGATTGAAAGGCATGCGGATTTGATACGGTAGAACGGAAGGCATGCGGATGCGGCCGCTGTTCCTTATCAAACCCTAATTTGTAAATTGAATTTAAGATTCAATTCTATGAAATTAATGAGAAGAGGGTTTTTTTAATCAGAAGAGTGTAACTAGTTGGTTGTTAGACAATTTAAGTGTGTCGTACAAAGTTGGTGAAATGATGACAAAAGTATTAAAGATGATTGATGTTGTAATTGGATGATAAGAATATATAATTAAATGTAGCAGTTGTATATAGTAGGTATATAGGGTCCATTTTTGGTAAGTTAGAAATGTGACAATTGTTTTGGGACGCCAAATAAGGAAATGTGACAAAGTGATTGGGACGGAGGGAGTATATAGTAACATGTCACAATAATATTGTTGTGCATGAAAATTATGAAAAATGCCTTTTAACACATTCTCGAGGGTTTAGATAACAAATCCACATTTCAGAAATTCGAATATGATGCAGTCCAATTACGTGGGTTTTGGTCCATTTAATTTAGTTATGATATAGAGTTTTTTGTTGTTTCCTATATAAACTAGAGTTAATTCCAGATGACCACTTTTATAATATGACATTTTTCACAAAACCACCTGTAAATTATAATATTATATTCGACCACCGTATAACATTTGACGTTTTCAAACAACCACTTATCACTGTTCCGTCAAATATATTAAATTTTTAATATAATAATAGTATTTTTATTACAATACATCACCTCTATAATAAATAAGTGGGGTTGGCCTAGTGGTTAGGCACCCACTACCTGAGCCAATAGGTCTCGGGTTCGAGTCATGAGGTAGGAGTGAATTCCGATATTCCCTTTAAAAAAAGGAAAAAATTTTAATAAATGAATGTCCACTTCACCACCTTTATAATCACTTTAGTTTCCATTTAATCACCCCTCCGTTAACTAAGGTGGTTCTTTGGAAACGTTAGTAATAATATAGGTGGTCGAATGTACTTTTATAATATACAGGTGGTTTTGTGGAAAATGACATATTATAACGGTGGTCATCTGGAATTAACCCTATATAAACTAATTTTCATTGTTTTGCACGATAGCTTTTTGACATTGAATAAACAAAATTAGGGTTATCCCTTTTCCGTCAAGTTTTCGGTATTTCTATTGAAATCAAGGAATCTTGCTTATCAATTTCTTAGTATTCTGTGAAATCAACGAGTTATTGATTTATCTATCCCGTCAACTTCTCGGCATTCTGCAGAATCAACGTGTTATTGACACGTATCGTTCTTGTTTGCCCACCCGCGCAGCATCAGAATGTTAGGTATGAAGTATTGGAGTGATTCATGATAGAAATAAAGCTTCATGACCTATCAATTGCTCATACCGTAGTTGACATAGCACATTTCACATCAATTAACGGAGAATACATTTTGAAGCCTTTAACCAGTGGCGGATCCATAAGGAAATATAGGAGGGGGCGATCACTAAAAGAGGCAGTATAGTTTTTTGTAAAAACGTAGGCGTAACATAAAATTAGTGGAGGGGAATCGTAACAGATTTGATTCCTTGGATAATTTATCTAGTTAATTCTAAATTTTGAAGAAATTAATATCATGGGCAGGCGCTACCGTCCCGGTAAGTGCTAACATTTATCAATCACTTGATTGCCTTCAACTGTCATCAATTTTCAGTAGAATGAAAATTTGAAGGGTTAATTACAGATGATCACTTGTATAATAGGTCATATTACACTGAACTACCTATATATTGTAATATTGAATTCGATCACCTGTATACATTTGTCGTTAACAAACAAACACTTATCCATGTCCGTCAAAAATTCAATTAAATATATTAATTTTTTAATATAATAATATTTTTATTACAATACAATAATAATATAATAAATGAGTTTTAACTTCCCCACCTCTATAATCACTTATATTACCATTTAACCACCTCTATGTTATTAGAGGTGGTTGTTTGTTAACAACGGTAATTATAAATGTGGTCGAATGCAATATTGCAATATACAAGTGATTCCATGGAATATGGTCTATCAAACAGGTGGTTATCTGTAATTAACACAAATTTCAATAAGGGATTTAAGAAAAATTATTTTACAATTTTCAGTAAATCACATTCGTAACATGATGCCATAGGTGTACTTAAAATTTTCGTAGCTATATTTAACATAAACCACCGAAATGATCTTTACAGTTTCTTAAAAGCACTATACACAAAGCTCTTATTATGCCAGAAATACACCTTACACGACACAACCTAAAATATCTCGTAATTACGATATCATTTATACTTAAACTTATATGAGGCGCAATTTGTCGCGTAGCTTCTACCTGACTTACACAAAGTACGCCAGTCTCTTATATTCTGCATTGTTTGCAATATAACATATAGTTGTCGCATGAATATTAGTCATATATGAATGAAATTTGAAGGGTCATATTTATCATTTATTGTTTAAATCGGACAAATTCCATTTTCAAACAGTGTAATGAAACTTACAAAATTATAAAAAAGACCAAAACTTGATCAACAATTTACATAACTAAAGCATGTTTTTTCGAGTTGCAAATATCAAGCCAAATTCAACATATATACATCACGTTTCAACGACTAGCGAATGCGACTATATAAAACAATATATGAAATCACTTGTAGCTCGGATTTGGGCACCATGTGCAGCTACATCAACATAGCTTTTAGCAACAAATGCAAGAACAACTTAACTAGCAAATGCGGCCGAGATGAGGGAGGTTGGTTGGTCTTTTGTAGAGACCTTCTGATCGGTCAATATTTCGATCGATTATTTGCTCCATATCTTATGAATTTTGTTTCGTTGCTCGAATTATAATTGTTATTTGATCCATTATGGAGGGAAAATGATTAAAATGATTGAAGAATTCAACAGAATTACAATCTGGACAGCTTGCCCTCAGTGCCTTCTATAGCTTATACAGAAATCATATAAAGTCCAAATGAGACAAGCTATATATCATTGGAAAGCTGATTCAATAATATACAACTCTCTAGTTTATATCAAAGTCAAATTTCAAGGTTTAGAGGGTCAAAAGTGCATTCAAAGACAAAAAAAAGTCACCTCGGGAACCGAGGGTACCGAGCAATCCAATTTATTTCGAAGCTACTGACCAAAATATGCTCGGTATGGTACCGAGGGAACCATCCGTACCAACCCCTACACAATGCTCGGTATGGTACCAAGGGAACCATCCGTACCAACCCCTTACACAATGCTCGGTATCTTAAGCTTTAACATTGTGTAATTGTATTTTGATTTCAATTTATCATCGATGATTTCTTTACAATGGATTGTGAGTATTTTCTCGTTTCAAGGTCTAATGGACCTTGTTTGATGTATTTACAACTCTTGTGTCAGTTTAGACGAGAGATTCAATGATTTGTTAGATGATTTGTGTTCTTACTCATTTTTTGATAATGATGCATGCTAAATGTTTGATAAAAATGCTTGTACGAACATAAGATGCTCTAGGGTTCATATAGGAATATAGGAATTTGGAGTAATCATTGAGTAAGACTATCTAATTGTTTAGTGACTACGGAAGTAGCATTAGAAATTAGAGTAGGCTATTGCTTTATCTGAGCTCTCACATTGATCACCAAAATGGAAGTTCGTGATTAATGCGATTGTGTCGAGTAGGGGTGTGCAAACGGTAAATTAATCGTTTCCCGTTTTACCGTTTACCGTTTTACCGAATCCAAAATTCTTATTTTGTTTACCTTTTCCGTTTTACCGTTTCACCGATTACCGAAATATATATAAATAATTATTTTTTAAAATTATTTCATATTATTTTTAAATACTCTCTTATTATTTAATTAGTTTTAATATATATATTTTAATAAATATACTATATATTCCGGAAATTCGGTAAAACGGTAAATTACCAAAATGAACAACCTCTTCCATTTACCGAATTTATTACCGATTTACCGTTGGTAAATTTACCGTTTCACCGTTTTATTAAATTTTCAAAAAAAACGGTAAGTTATTTCGGTAAATCGGTAATTTACCGAACTTTGCTCTGCCTTAATGTCGAGCAAATCAGCAAATCGGAAGAGTGAGACTTGAATTTATCAAACTTGGCAAAATCTTGTTTTGAGTTACTATTTAATAGTCAACTCCGAACCATTAGACATTTCATCGTATTTTTCTTATGATCATTGTTTGATGCATTAGACTAGAAAAATTGGACTTTGAAATCATCTGTGTTTGATTGTATCTCTTTGATTATTCGTATTATCTATCTTCCACAAAAAAAACAAAAAATATTGAATCGAGTTAGCTAGACTAAAGTTAAACCTTATATAGCGCACGAGTTTGAGTTTTCCCCTTGGATGACTCGAATACTTCGGTTTATAAATTGTTTTTGAATTGCATTTGGAATCTCTTAGTCACGGACTTTGTGGTACATAAATACGCAACGTTAAAATGATACTTCACATTTAGAATTTGTCATCCTGGAACAAACATTAAGCACGCACGAAGAGTTCAAAAATGAAGAATATAGTAACACAATTCTCATGCAAGCGTTGTAAAATGAGATCCAAGGTTATCCTAAACTAGAAGAAAAATTAACTCATTTTCGTACGAATCACGGGTACATTTAGCACATGCACCAACCTTTAAACCCCTATCCTACCCTAGTGGACGAGTTATAGTCTCGTGAGGGTTCTCAGAAAAGGGAATACCCACAAATCCCGGATGCAACTAACCTAAATGTTTGCATGATGATATGTGTCAATGAGAGTAGATACATATCCTCAGATCATCAATCAAAAAAATCATTGATTCTGCAAAGTTAGAGCAAGCTTCACTACGAGAAAAGTATGGTAAAATCATCGAACGTTATGACAAAACTATGCCAGCATCTATCACTTACATCTCCTAAATGGTTCACAATTTGTCTTGTCTATAACTCATTTATGCTACCAAAGTGGGTAATACAAAAGCTTTACACCGTCACATGCGTGGCTTTTCTATTTCTAGCAGTTCACCTTTGTGATCAAACAAAAAGCAGGGGTGTCAAACCGTGTAGCTGACGGTCTCAGTAGACGTCATTCGTTGTTATCGGAGTTACGTGTGCATGTTCTGGGGTTTGATTCTTTTACTGATTTGTACACGACTGACCCATTCTTTTGTCACATCCTTCTGTAGTTACAACACGGTGAAACATCTAATTCCGAGATGGAGGATGATTTTTTGTTCCGAGGCTTGTAGCTGTACAGCCCTGACTGTAGCTTACGCCTCTTACTGATTTAGGAACTGCACAACGAAGGACACGTGGGTCGTGATTGCACCTTTCAGTTGCTTGCTGGTTCTTATTAGTGGCCTTCGATGCGTAAGGAAGTGTGCAGATTTGTGGCTCGTTGTTGAGTCTGCCGGTTTTCTAAAGGAGCTGCTAGTAATGCGGGGTTATACATGCGTTTACCTATTACCAAACAGCCGTGGTGTGACATCAGTATGGACTTCGTCCTCGGCCTTCCAAGAACGCAGCGGGGTTGTGACTCTATTTATGTAATGGTGGATTGGTTCTCAAAGATGGCTCATTTGATTCGCTACAAGCGGATGGCAGACGCTGTTTTCGTGGCTCAATTGTTCTTTCGTGAGGTATATCGTATCCATGGCCTCCCTTCATTTATTGTTTCTGACCGTGACACACATTTTGTAAGTCATTTTTGGCGGAATTTATGGCGTTTGGTGAATACACAACTTAACTTCAGTAGTGCTTATCGCCTACAAATGGACGGACAAACACAGGTGGTTAACCGATCCCTGGGTAATCTCCTCCGATGTTTAGTCGGTGATTATCCAAAAGCATGGGACTTGAAGCTGCCACAAGCTGAACTTGCTCACAATCGTGCGGTAAATTGCAGCACAGGACTCGACCCGTTTCAGATTGTGTATGGAGTTCCTCCGTGGGGGCCCCTGATCTACCGACTCTCATACGACTGTAGATGCGTTTGTTGATCTGCTGGCAGAAGTCCACGAACAGACCCGTGCCCGACTGGCCGAGAGCAACGCGAAATATAAGGCATTCGCTGACTAGAGGCGGCGCAAAGTCGAGTTTGAGGTTGGAGATTATGTGTGGGCTATTTTGACTAAGGATCGCATACTTGCTCATGAGTACTCTAAACTTGCTACAAAGAAAATTGCACCTGTTGAGATCGTAGAAAAGATTAATGATACAGAACAGAAAGCGCTGAGTTTTTGGGAAAAAAATGGATCACTCAAAAAAGGTACACGTTAGCGGTGCGATTAAGCAGTTCTCAGGCTTTTGGTGTCAGAATGGGGCTCATAATACCTCATTTCGAAGAGAACGACGAGCCCTTCAGGATGCACGTTTACTATTTTATTTCTATTTTAAATATTTTTCAAATTTTTTTGATTATTTTCTTGATTTTTGTTTGATGGTTTTTTGTTTCCCTATTTAAAGGGAAGTTAGCTACAATTGTTAGAAGATTAATTTTGATTATTAATAAAAGTTTCTAGGATTTTTCCTAGTAGTGTCCATCCACGCACATACGCAGCATCACATTGTTTACCTCGATAAGGTCGGTGCACCACCGAGCCTCAAGTCCTCGTGGAAAATTACTTTTTTGGTTAACCTAGGTAGGTTCGTTGGGTTGGTCCTGAACCGAGGTTGTATCACCTTTTGACTCCAAATTTCAGTTTTTGCAGAATTTACTTTATTTTTCTTATTCCTCCACTTACGAGCTGAAAAGAGGATAAACTCATTTAAATAGCATGTGATGTATTAAGTTATACCGATATTAACTAAGAATCGAACGATAAAATTTGACTCACACTACGCCAGGAGTACAGTTAAGTGATACATAAAAATGTCGCATTATCCCTATGCAAGTCGACAATACCTGCTTAAGGTCTGTTGCGAGCATTGATGCGACTAACACAAAATATGTTAGTCGCATATTTTAACTAGCATTTTGCAACACATAACACATCTTGCAACATAAAATATGAGTGTAATTAGACTTTCATCTTCAAGTTACACAGTTATTATTTATCTCTTAAACTATGTAATTTTTTCTAAGAAATTTATTAAACAGTAAAAAAAGACTTGATCAACAATTAAACAAATAATATGATTCATTTTCAAAATAAAAGTTCTAAATTAATCTCAACCAATTTTAGCAGATACACTTAAAGTTTCAAAGTATTGAAAGTTTGAAACATAGGTATACACAAAAATGATGAACAACATAGACTTTAAAACATAGACAATATATGCGTCGACTTGTAGTTTGGCCTTAAGTAGCATATGCAGCTGCAACATGTCTTTGAATAGCAAATGGGACGGCATCTTGACAAGCCAATGTTAATGGGATGGAGGAATGTTGAGGTAGATATGGAGGTATTTTATTCATAATTTATTGTTGGTACAGGTTGAGGTAACTGGTCTAAAAAAGAAGGAACATCTTTTAGACTTTATATGCGTATGCTCAATATGTACGGACATAAAAAAATGAAACAACCTTCAAAACATTTCAACACTATTAGCTAGCAAGGTATTAGTACTACCTTCAATTCTCCAAGCTTCTCCCTCCTCAACCTCTCTCTGCGTGTTTGGGAGTTAGTTCAACTACATAGCCCTAAAGTATCTCTCTTGAAAGTTTAATTCGAACCGAAATTTTCAAATCCCGTTTAAATTTTTTGCAACCTGTCTGAAATTTTTAGATCTTATGCGACTAAGTAAGTTAGTCAGATAGGCCTTAACGTCGCGCATTGTGACAAAATTGCACATGATGTAATCTTCATATTGCATAGCAATGGATAGACACAATGTAGAGAACATGAGCAATGACAAAATTCCTACACCTCATATAAACATATATCCTATCATAGAGTTGAGATCTAGGGAAACATGTATATTTGTAAGACATAAGGACGTAATCTCAGTCGTTGATTTAAATAAATCGACGATTGAGATTAAAGTTGGTTTTTAATCAATTGGGCGGTTGGATATGCAAAAAACACAAGCGGTTGGGGATTGAAGGTTATCAATATCAACCGTTGGATCTTTAGAAATCAACGGTTGAGATCGTGTCCTTCCGTCCTACTAAATCATGCATGTCTTCCTAGAAATTGTTCCTCCTATCATATTTATTTATATATATACAAGAGATTGTATCATGTGGATCCATCTATTTTGGTGGACTCATGATCTCCCTCTTGCATTCGTTGATTGCATTTTTTCAATGTACCAGATTGTGCCAACACATTAATGAGACATGTTAGTGTCACATATTTTGCATGTGACATGCACGTGACAAGTGCAATGACGTGGTGCAATCTGGTGCGTTGAAAAATACAATCAACGGATGCAAGAGGGGTTCGTGAGTCCACCAGAATAGATGGATCCACATGATACATTCCCTATATATATATGGATTGTCATGATGAAAATTTGAATGTGAAAAATATATGCAAAACAAACATAGAAATGAAGACTTATTCTTTACAACGCCAACCAACTCATATACATGTTTTTCTTTCGAATTTGTATCGAAAACATATACATTAAACACATCAAAAACATAACAAAAACATAACATGCAAACACAATGAAAAATCATTATACTTATACAAACAACTTAAAAATTGTTCATCCTTTTAATTTAACACCTTAAATAATATCCTATGCGAAAATATGGCAAAATGCAAAAAGGACCGAGCAGTAGAGAAGACGAGTGAAAATGGTTGTTTACGTGAGCTTTGTTCATTGGTGTTGTATTAAGTCTTCAATCAACGATTATGCAACTTACATATCTAAAAGACAGTCATATAGCATATAAATGGTTCGTGAATAACTTTAAATGTATCTGAAACAAATCGTACATAAGTTATTACTATGTTACTGGTGCAAAAGAGCGTAAGTGACAATTTGAAAATATGTACTAACATGACGAACTATAGGTTGTCGCCTTATAAATCGTTGCATTAGAGCTTAATGCGAAAAACATAGGCGCGTCCCTTTACAAATAGTAGCATTAGAAGGTTAATGCGACAAGTATAGGCATGTCGCTTTACAAATAGTTGCATTAGAGGTTTTATGCGACAAACCTAGGCATGTTGCTTTACAATAGTTCCATTAGAGGCTTAATGCGACAAACATAGACATGTCGCACTATTGGTCACAAAAGAAGTGTCCGACGACATAAGAAATATGTTAGTCACGTAATCAATATATGTTTCGTAACTGTATTTCTAGCATAGTGTCATCAATGTTCCGCTACCCATCTCGTCTATCAGACACATTTTGTCTAGTAAATTGTTTCATATGAAGTTTCATGTCGAAATGTTGCGCATTCTAATTCTGTTAGAAAAAACCAAACGTCACTATTTACCGGCCGGCCTGTGAGAAGTGAATTCCTTTTGCAACATATAAACGTAAAAAGTACTCATGGCAGCTGAAACTGCGGCGGAATATGATACAGCATGCAATAAGAATGTGACGCAACTGCTTTTCATGGACTGACAAATTCCTTTTTAAATCTTTTGCTGTATATATAAATTCAAAGCTAATTGTAGAATTTTCGATACAAAATTTGAGATCCTAAAAACTTGCTGATGAATCTGACACTCACGTTTAATATATCCCTTTGCTTTTACGTGACTTTGTGTTTTTGTAGATTGTTTTGTGGCCTTATAACAAAACATGAACACGCCATGACCTGTGATCACTTCAGCCTTAAACAAGTGACTCTGTAGCCACGGTACCAAATCATTTGATCCTTATTGCATCGTATCTGGACAGCTCACGTACGCGGTTACATACTTCTCTTGATCTTCTATTATTATTCCTTCTTTAGTTAATGCCAAAGTCAAACCAAAGGTGCATGCAGCTGTTTACATGAACTTATTGATCACCCATTTCTTAATTGCCATTTTCTTCAAACTATGCATTTGCACGCGAATTGTAGATCAAGTTACAATCAAAGCATGTTACACTGTCTGTGATCGCTTCATCTATTTATACATTTGATCCGCTACGACTTTTCCATACACGCCTGCAGCTGAAAACTTCCTTTGAATTTGATTGCTCCAAAACCAAATTTCTAATGACAAAATCTTGTTGTTTGTTACTAATGCTCGTCTTCTCTTCCGTGTGCAGCGCTAAGTCTATAATCCCATCCTCCGTGCAAGCTCACGTGCCTTCATCGTATTATCCTGCAAGAAAACTCTTCACAAAGACTTATGTGTCGCAGCCTGACCCGATTTGCACCAAATAACCGTGAACTTAGCTCTCACGATTTAGCCCATGTTGCACTGACTGTGAGCTTAGTGAAAGCAAGGTACACCAGTCCTACATCCTCTTCGTATCAAATAAATTAAACACTTCAAGAACAATGCAAAAGGATAGTCAAGCCGTGCAAGACTGCCTGAGTCAGATCACCGACGGGGTGGAATACCTTAGCCAGACTATTCGAGAGCTGAGACATATAGCTAAATCAGGAACCCAAGATGACTTTGATTGGTGCTCAAGCAATATCGAGACTTGGTTAAGTACGTCCTGACTGATGCTGGAACGTGCTTGGATGAGTTTCCCGGTCATGCCGTTATAAGCGGAAAGATTAGAGCTATTGTGAAAGCTAAAGTAGTGAATGTGGCTGAGGCGAGTAGCAACGCGCTGGCTTTGTTTCATGGGTTTGCTAATAAGTACAGATCTTCCAATCGGTGGATCAAAAAGTCTCCTTGATTGGTATCTGAAGTGCAGGCAGCTGCTCTGTTCTATATGTTATACTTTTTTGTTGTATATGAAGTTTTTTGCACTTTGTGGAACAATACTGTTTCACGCTGTTACACTTCATGTATGTATGAACAAAATCTAAATAAATGTTGGATATCATGTTCGATCGCAGTCAGTGGTGGATCGAGCCATTTAATAAAGGGGGACAAAAAATTGAAAAAAGTAGTACGTATTTCATACAAAAAGACGATCAAGAGATAGTTAAAATGACAATGAAATATAAATATACGTATATTAAATAATCACTTAGTCACTTTGCTACTGAAGGTGGTAAGAAGGCAAATTTGTTTGCGAGTCTTAATGTCCTGAAATGGCGCATTATGACTTCGTTGTCGATTCTCTTAAACACATCTCTCTCAACATAACACACCAAACAATTATTGAGAAAGTCATCTCCAATTTTATTATGCAAATCCGTCTTAACAAGCTTCATTGCAGAGAAAGCTCTTTCAATTGTAGCTATCGCTACTGGTAGCACCAAAATCAACTCAATAATGCGATATATCAAGGGAAATGCAATATGATAACCGACCTCAACCATCTTTCTTGCCACATCTTTAATGTCTTGTATCATTAAAAGTGATTCATTTTCTCTCATAAATCCAACCTTTAAGTTCTTTTAACTCAATCAAAGCACACTTGGACAACTCTCGTGGATAAAGTTCTGCAAGTTGATTATTTTTCACGCTTTGTAGTTGGAGAATGATTCTTAGGATCAAGACATCCTAAACAAGTGAGTAATTCTGTGTTTGACTCACAGAATCGATTATCCATCTCTTGACAAATGCG
>QZGG01000701.1:0-107370 GCA_006409495.1 Sedum album
GCACACAGCATTAGTGGATTCTAATGCTACTAAAAGTGTAACCAAGTAAAGTAACATAATCCCTGAAATTAGGTTCCCATTTATTGACCAGATTTGTCACTAACTTGTCCCTAACCACTGTTGTCTAATAGTGTTCATTATTAAAACTGAAACATTAAACGCATTATTATACTGTAGTCATCTGATTATCAGATAAGATAAGGCCGAATTAAAATATTATTTAAATAAGTAATGGCAAAAAGATACGTACAAACACAACCAGAACATCCCATGTCGCACGGCCGACTATAATTGCACTAATTTGCCGCTCCTCCTGGGCACACAAACGATTCATGGGCCCGCCCATATCTGCTGACCTAACATACTGGCCCAACTACATTCTCATTTATTACATATATTATTAAACTCTACAATATTAAAACAAATTATGATTTTAAATTAATTTTAAATTATAATTTACTCATTAGAGGATTGCTTAAGTACATCAATTATTTATTCAAAAATTAAATGCCTAACATTTTGGGTAGGTTTTTGCCTTATTATTCTATGGCTTTCTAAACTCCACATATATGATGGCACGTAACGTAGGTATGTCTCAGACAGTTGTTGTCGCTTAATTAGATCCCAGTCCAATACATAATTATTTTTTAATTGTCACTATTATTGAGTGTCCCAAATTCCCATTAGTTTCATTAAGTCCACACGAGCCGTCTAGCCGGCAGGTCGTTGTCTTTTCCCACCGGACATCATCAGCTTCTTTAACTCGCCATGTAGGATTTTGGTTGGGCTATAGCCCAACCATTTTTGAAGAAATTAATTTAAAAAATATTTATTAATTAATTTATATTAAAATATATACATATTCCTTAGTATTTAAATTATCTTTTAAATAAAATAAATGTTTTAGCCAGACTAAGATTTTATTTCTAGCTCTGTCCCTGCTCGCACACCTACTCCGCCACCTTATTTTTCTCGAGTTAGCAAGCTTGCAGTACTGCATAAACACTACTCCCTCCGTCCCAATTTGAGTGACCAATTTGAGAACTTTCACGATTTTTAAGAAAATTGAAAAATGTGAGATAAAAAGTAAGAAAGAGAATGAGTGGGATAAAAAGTATGAAAGAGAGTGTAAATGTATAGGTAAAAAAGTTTCTATTTTAGGAAATGGGAAGATCATTTTGGGACATCTAAAAAAAAATGAGACACTCATAATGGGACGGAGGAAGTATTAATCTATTAACAATACTATTTTTTAAAGAAATCAAACGAGTTTGGGACCCAATGAAGCGGCTGTTGGACCGAGTCAAGAACATCGTGTGAATCAAAAACAAAAAACCAGAAATGGATGCTACGACGTTGACCAACGGAAAACTGACACTTGTTAAACAATACATCGTGTAAATTTCCATGCATTTAGACACACGGCTGCTAGTGCTATACGCGTAAATAAGTGCGAGCTTCATGTGCGGTCCACCTTTGAAAAATTCATCCCATTACAGCCGACCGACCCCACCACCGGCCATCTTGATCCAAACCAACCTTCTCCTTAATTAATACTCCCTCCGTCCCGCTTTGTTTGTCCAAAAGTATAAAATGCACGATAATTAAGATAGAAAGAAGGTATAAAATGTGTGGTTGAGAATAAATGATTAATAAGTAAATGAGTAAAAAGTAGAATGTGTGGTTGAAAATAAAGGAAAGTGGACAAACTTAAGAAGACATCCAAAATGGAAAGTGGACAAACATTATGGGACAGAGGGAGTATTTGCTTATTTTATAGTTATAGACCACTTGGGATTCGGGAAGTTGAGCTTAGGGTTGCGCTTAACGAGTTTAATACAGTACAATTAAATTAGATGAATTAAATTACGGAATCAAATCAAGCTGGTACGATGATGTCTGAAAGCAGAAAAAATGGAAATTTCTGTCATTAAATTCGGATTGAAGAACAACAACGAATACAGAAGCTGTTGCGAAAAACGGATCTTGAAAACAGACAGGGGCTAAACTTTCAATAATAAAAGTTAAAAAAGCTGTACTAAAACATCGTGTCGATTTGTCTAACCAAATTAACTGGAAAATGGGACGGTGTAATTTTCGTTCATCTCCGGATTGGGTCTAATTGCGAATCATATGATTGGATGATCAACTTCAGAAAGTGGAGTCAGGTGGCGGGTAGTTCAGATCGAGGTTGAGAGCAATAGATCGGGAGTTGAGATTGGTCGTATCAACGACTGAGGATGAATCTGAATCGCTCTGAGCTGGGTTGTTGAAACCGCTGCCGTGTACGGAGGTTACGGGGTTAGGGTTTGGTGTAATAATTACAGGTCTGGCGGAGTGGGTTATGGGGTTGAAGAAGAACAAGTTGGGTTGTAAAACGCCGGAGATCGGAGAGCCGGCAGCAGGTAGGAATTGCTGGAAAGGGAATCTATCTGGGCTGCCAAACGCGGCGGCGGGTGATGCTGAGGAAGAGCCGGTCATGAGGTTAAGTTCAAGGGTTGAGGTAACGGCAGGGGTATCTCTTTCCCTGCTGGAGGATTCGACGGTGCTGCTCGGACTCGGGCTGAGATTTGTTTGAACAGCGCCGCCGTGCGCAGGGTAAGGGTAGTTTGTCTTCGCTTTAACACCTCGGAATTCAATTGCGGCGGCATCATACGCTCTGGCAGCCTCCTCAGCCGTGTTAAACGTGCCGAGCCAGACTCTACTTTTCTTCTTCGGATCACGAATCTCAGCCGCATACTTACCCCACGGCCTCTTTCTCACGCCTCTAAAATGCGCCTCTTTCTTTATCCCGCCGCAAGAGGCGGTGGACTGACTCCGGTGGCTACTTTCGCCGCCGCTGTGGGAGCCATTTTGTAATAAAGATTGGATCTTTGATGTCAGTTTTGAAGAGGGTGTGGTGTGGATTGATGAAGGATTGAAGGAAATGAATGGTTGGATTTATAGGCTTGAATTGAAACGCGTTTGAACTGATTGGTTCAACAGGAAGATAGTCAACGTGGCATTTGACTGTTTTGTGTCTAGCCGCCTTAATTAATTTATTGGTCTGCTTTTACTAAATTTATTTTCGACACTCCTATTAAAATATTTTGGTTTGGTTGATTTCGTTTGGTTCTGTTATTTTATTTGGTTCCACCTGATTATGTGGTCTGTTTAAACCCTCTTATTTATCTAAACCCTAAAATAAATAAAATCACTTCTGCCCGTTTAATTTAGGATCGAATTTATGTAAAGTTACAAAATCTATTTTATGGTGATGGAAAAAACAGGGATTTTAAAAATAATATGTGGGGTCAGACCATCGGTGCATTGTTGTGTCGGTAGTGTGTCGGTTCGACCGGTAAAATTGAACCAAATGGACTGATCAAGTGTAAGTGGGACCAGCAACACGATTCATTACGCGTGGAAATGGGGACGCTGCAACGCAGCCATGCCGCCTTCTTGCCTGAGTTTAATTGTTTTCATTAAATATTTACTGAATTAAATAAGGAAGTGGTGGATGATGAAGTTGATAAAGTAGTGACTGTCCCACGTTGTCGCTGTCTCATCTCTTTTATTAACTCCTGTTTCATACAAAGTTCTTTAACTATATGCAAATGTATGCTTACTGTGTGTACCGTATTTTGTACAAATTTAATCCAATCATAAGCGAGGTCGTGGAGCATTTAGAGGCCATTTAAATATTTTTTAAAAAGTACTGATTAGTGATGGTTAGTGATCAAGACAACACACAACAATGTTGATGAAGATATGACTTCCGGTTTTCAGATTGAATTATTGACACCATTTTCATACATTATAAATGGCTCATATGCCCCACAAGCACTGTACTAACTAACTGATTGAATTTTGATGATTTAATTAGAACTTTTGACTTAAAACATGACGGTGTCAGGAGAACGGGGTTGGAAGGTTCGAGAGAATTCAGACTAGTGACAGTCGTTTGCGAATTGGGTGTTACATGGACTGTGCGTCGATACATGTAGGTGTCGCATTAAAGATGTTGCTGTTGAAAATGTTGACGACGAGTGCAACGTAATGCAGTGAATAAGGAGCTATAAGTCAGCATGCAGATCATACATAAGTCGCCACGCGTCAAGGTAATGTGGCCATCACACAAATGTTTGAAAAGGTTTGAATGGAACTGATGGAGGCTGTGGCCACCATAAAAGCAACCAACAAACAAGCAACGAAAGTAAGAAGCTGTAGTGGCCGGCTAAGAGGTGGTGTGGACCACCATGCAGTCTCTATAACAATGTACGAAAAGCTGGTTTAGACATATGATGATGTTTTGTCTACAGTTAATCTTATCCTATTTGATCTTGTTTGATTTGGGTTAGATTTTTCAAAGGTTCTCTGCTTCATTCATGGCTTTTTGTGTAATTATAATATACTCCTTCCGTCCCCTTAAGTTTGTCCAAAAGCATATATTTCACGGTATTTAAGGTAGTAATGAGTGTAAAATGTGTGGTTGAGAATGAAATATTTAAAAGAATTTAAGAGGAAAGATAAAACATGTGGTTGTGAATGAATGAAAGTGGACAAACATTAGGGGACGCTAAAAAAGGAAAGTGGACAAACTTAGTGGGACAGGGAGTACCACGTTAATTAGTTGCGAGGAAAAGAGGGTGCAATTTCTCAGTGGTTTCTTATTCTTTTATATTCATGGGACCAAGTTCCAACTACCAAGGTCGGCTGCTGCTGCAACAGCTTGATTTTCCGTGACACTAAAAGTCAAGAATAGCAGCTTAATAGATGAGTTGTCTATGTCCAGATATGTACCGGCTGGAGTCGCAGTTGTAGTAGACGGCGTATTAACATCAAACACTAATTGTAGTCATAAGGGCATCCGCACCCGCCGAGTTCTTTTTAAGAAATTTCTCGAAGGGAAATTTCTTAAGGTTTTATGCCCGTGGATTGCTTCAGAAATTTTTCATTCTTCCCTTTATTTTTTTGGAAAATTTTCTCTTAGATTAATTCAAAGATAACTTCTATGCTTCGAGACAAATCTTTGAAGAAAAATTTCTCTAAGAAAAGCTCATGGGTGCGGATTCCCTAACAGCCAGCCATTATATGTACACTGAGTGGATCAAATTTAAAACATGTTTCTGAAACAAGGACTAGAATGTAATAAGATTAATCTTTGCAATTACTTTCAATGTATTGGGCTTTGGCGTCTAATTTCAGAACCCACATTTGAATGGGCCGACTATTTGGGTTACGGAATCGAGGCCCATTTCAGATCTCAAGTGACGGAGCAGATTGAAGGAGCTGGCTGGTTTGGTGTCTGGTGGTTGAAATTGGTTAAGACTTGAGCTGATGTGAAAAAGACTCAAAAGAGACCAAGACAAGAGATTCTTGTTTGGTATCCAAACTGCAGCCTACTAAATTATGCAACCACTAATCTCAAAACGACACTCAAAAATGTTAACGTTGTTTGTTAATGTCTAAGTTTACTATTCATATTCTACACCCTTCTGTCGGATCACCCACTTAGAATATTACAAACATTTCGTAAGCTACTGTAAAAATAACCATTCGGGCCACCACGTAAATCATCATTTCACAACTGTCTCAATCCAAACATATTTATGTTGCTATTTTTAATATAAATATTTAGAGATGTTCTGTAGCCTTGATGCAATATATAAAGAGGAGAGTCATATGAACCTGATCGATCAGATCACATTTTAGATGCAAGGACTTGTCAATGGGGATCATCATCAGTCAAATGTCTTGCATGAAATTGATCATCATCTACATGAACATGTTTCTACTTATGTCAATAAGCAATGTTGAAGCTATTGAGAAGAGGAAGCCAGCAGTTCCAGCTGTTTTTGTGTTTGGAGACTCTACGGTCGACCCTGGTAATAATAACTTTATAGGTACAGCATTCAGGAGTGACTTCCGGCCTTACGGACAGGACTTGCCTAGTCATAAACCAACCGGGAGATTCTCTAATGCCAGACTTGTCACAGATTTCATAGGTAACCAACCACAACAAATGCCTCCTCAAACTGACCAATGCGTGTAAATTTATCGAAGTTAATATTGATGTTATTTTCATATGTTGGCAGCTAGTTATGCCGGTGTCAAGGACTTCATTCCACCATATTTGGATCCAAAACTTAGCTTCGACGACTTGCTGACCGGTGTTAGCTTCGCGTCTGCTGGAAGCGGATATGACCCTCTAACTCCAAAAATCAGTGTAATTGCGTAATGCTGATTTCAGTTCAGTCCAATTCTGCTTTGTTATATTTTCTACTAAATTATCTGAATGTGATCTTTCAGCGTACATTATCCTTGCCAGAGCAACTGGCATACTTTAGAGAATATAAAGCAAGACTTGTACAAAAGATTGGCAAGAAACGTACTGATGAAATTGTCAGCAAGGCTTTGTATGTCATCAGCGCCGGAACTAACGATTTCGTCGTAAACTACATTACACTCCCAGTTAGACGAAGAACCTACACCATATCTGAGTTTGAAAAGTTCATTCTACAAAACATTCACCAGTTCACTCAGGTTTAAATCAGAACCACTTTTAAACAGTAAGAATTTTTGTTACATTTTAAGTTGTCATGATTCTAAAATGGGGAATTTGGATATTGTTTTTTAGGATTTGTTGATTGAGGGTGCAAAGAAGATCTGTTTAGGGGACTACCTCCAATAGGATGCTTGCCTATAGTGATCACACTTTACTCGAAATCAAACCCGCTCCAGCGGGGCTGCGTTGACTCGTATTCTGCGATAGCGAGAAGCTATAATAAGCTTCTTGCAACAGAGCTGACTAGTGTGGCTCAAGAGGCGGCAAGGCATGGGGTTAAGATTGCATATGCTGACATATACACTCCAATGAATGCTATGATTCAGCAACATGATAACTTTGGCAAGTGAAGTTTGTTAAAACAGTTGTAACTGAAATCATACTTAAAGTTGTCTTCTAACATGTATTGTTTCATTGTTTGATGTTTTGTTACTTGCAGGGTTTGAAAAGGTGACTAGTGGATGCTGTGGAACTGGATATTTAGAAGCTGCATTTTTGTGCAATGCGAGGTCCTGGGTTTGCAAGGATGCCTCGAAATATGTGTTTTTCGATTCGATCCACCCGACTGAAAAGACATATTACAATTTATTTGTGGCACTACGGCCGCTTCTGGACTATCTTTTCAAGGACTAGAAGCTCTTGAATGAACCTTGTGTCTTATATGTACATGAATGTTTGAATGACAATATGAAACTTTGAGTGCATTCTGATGAACAAAGAAATTATGTTTTAATTAAAAGCATTTAATCATGAATTGTAACAACATGAAGTTATTGATGTCGAGATCGGAACTCAGCTAGAGAGTTGGTCTTATGAGTCCGAACTTGTTCTCATCAGTGTCCTGAAGCTTTCGCATTTCATCCCGGAAAGCAGGCAAGCCATGAAGTGGAAGACAAACTAGTAATTTAAACCCATCATTCTTTTCAGCATTTGCGGAAGAGTAAGGCAAGAAGAAGCATGGCTCGGTGCTGCCAAGAATGTTGTTAGAGAGCGGAAACACAGTCACAGGGCCGCCCCATCCAAAGTCGACAGTAGAGTGTCCCAAGTGTCTCCAGTCAGTAAAACCATTAACTCCCTTCCCAGCAGTTATACCCTTGTTAAAATTTATCTCTTGGAAATCAATATACGAGCGAACATACTCGTCCGTTGCATTTCTCTTGCTCTTCCTGATCAGCTCAGCTGTTTCCCATATGGGGTTAGACACTAGCTCGTTGGCTGTAAGCTGCACATACATAGGGACACATCCATTTCCCCAGTATCCATTCGGTAGGGGTGGCTTAACTAGCTTCCGGATGTTGATAGAGTATGCAAACTTGACCTTCTCATCACCCGGAACTCCAAAGACTTTAACCCTATTTTCAAATCATCATCAAATTCAGTACCAAAAGTATATATATCATTCTTCAATCATCTGGAAACGCAAATATTTCAAAAATGAACAATGCGTGAAGATCACTTTCCTAAACCGTAAATCAAATGGCTTTTAGATCGCAAAATTTAACTATTTGTTGAGCCAGTAAGGCAGTAACTACAGCGACTGCAGTGTAAATGCCGACGAACAGAATGGAACTAAACATTTTATACCTGGCCCTCCAAATGTAAGCTCCCAGCGCCTCAAATGTGGTAAACTTGACGCCAGACTTCTCGAACAAAACATCCTTAAACCTATCTAAATCCACATCCTTCACATCAAAGCACTCCCTCACAACAGGGCCATCAATCCCACAGTAAGGCGGAAACTCTCTATCTAACCTCAGCACCTCATGAAATGGAAATTCTACATGCGGAGGATTCCTCGGCCCCAACAATGCTGCCCGGTCCCAAACCGGCTCAGCCGTTGACTTAGTCAACCCTCTAGCAAACTCAGCCATGGAGTTAAAAAACAGCGTTGAGCCCATTCCATCACATAAAGCATGATGTATGGTCGCCCCAAGTGTAAAACCACCGCATTCAAACTCCGTTACTTGCAGCACAAATGGACTACTCAAACCAGATTCAACATCCAAATCGCACACCAACTGTTCGACGAAATGCGCAGCTGGATCATCCAAGTAATTCAACGACTCTAAATTCTTATTCCCTCTTGCTTTGATCAAGGTCGCTCCTTTACTTAACTCACACACCAACTCTAACCGCCCTTCACGGCGGCGGAGCGTGCCGGCAAATGGGTAGTACTGAACTAGTGCCTTTGATAAACATTGAGATATGACTTCAAATGGAATGTTCTGATTGTTAATTCTATCATTTTTGTAGACGCGGAGGTAGCGGAAGATGACGTTGAGATTAGGGTCGGTGTCGAGGGTGGATAAGGAGAGGACATGATCGGCTTCGAATGGAGATTCGGAAGGGAACACTTGGACTCTGTCGAGAACAGTGATTTCCATTGTCGATTGGACCCAATTGAGATAGTGAGAGTATGATGTTTTGCAATTGTAGTTGCGACCATTGTAGTGCAGCTGGAAGGTTGGTGACTTGGTGTGAGCGTGTGAGGTAGTTCAGAATCCGACAGTTACCTACCACCTCGACCAGTTCGAATACATTTAACGGTCGTTGGATAACGAATCGACGTGGCCAAAACATAGCCTTTAGAGCCCGTAAATGGGCTGACCTCGGCCCAGTAAATATTTTATTGGGCTCGATGGAATTGTTTAGATTACATTGGGCTTTGGCAATTGACTCGGTTGACTTGTTATTGTTGCTTCGGCTGTTATTGTTGTCTCGCCAAATCTCGTACCTGTCGAAACCGGTGCGTTTATGTTCAAGAAACGATCTTTTTCTGGTGATTATGGAAACCCATTTAGGGACGGAGAGGCTAGTGGAGATGGGTTTTTATCTTGCTCTGTCTGATCGAGAAGCCATGTGTTCAGTTTGGTACTTTTGTAGTGTGATGAAAATGGTGAAATGTGGATGTGTTGATGTTTATCTTGAACCCTAATTGTATTTGGGGTCATGGGGTGTGATGCGATTTGATAAGTGATTGAGTCCGCTTGGATGGTGAGAGGTTTATTCAGATTAAATAAACTCCTGATGACAGGGATATCCACTTTGGATCATTTATTTATAGTACAACACATAGCAGCAATGTAAGGTTACCACCTTTTGTGTTCCTATAAAAGTCCATATTCAAACTATGTATGCTATTGCTAACATCCGATCAAGAATCTGTAAACATGGATGTCAAGATGAGGTTCTGTGCTTGCCTTGTTCTCCTAGTCCTTATCTGGTCTCATGGCTGTGAAACTCGTCCTCTTGACTCCCAGAGTGGAGTGTCACGAACTCAAACGGAACTTGTAGTTGCTATGGAGGAAACATTTCAAGATGACAAGAAAAAATATTATGAATCAAAGAGGGCTAGTCCTGGAGGGCCAGACCCTCAGCATCATTCGAAGAATGACTAGGCTTGGCCTGACTGAACTTGTAGAGATTTTAAATTGAAGAGTTATATAGTAGAGTTCTTGTAAATCAATATCAACCTGTGGCTTCTGGTAATCGCATACAGACATTTCTGTGTAATACTTCTGTCTCTTCGAGTATCAGCTGAATGCAATGATGATTTTTAAAATCTGAATTCCTTTTCAGCATTACAGTTAACATTATGAAAAACAATCCAACTTTTGAGCTGCAAACATTTACACGAAATAGCGGAATAAGGAAATATGTGATAAATTTACTAAAATCAGCTGCAAACATTGGAAGCCACAAAGGAAATTTTTATCAGCTGCAAGGTAGAGATAAATGAAGCAAGAGCAGATAATATAAACAACCTGTTCAAGATAATTTTTGTAACTTTAGCAGTTTAGCTTAGAGTTTTCGATAAGCACTTCCTGAAGTGGATTAATGCTCACTGCATCATCCATATAAAGACACGATATAAAGACACGAGTTTCAGTTATAAAATCAAGTCAAACTCTGTAGCAATCAGATCGTGCACAGATATAAATAGCAAGGACAATGATATTCCATAGTTATGCATAAAGGACTTGTTGCTTTACTTGTTTCATGTCAGCTCCATTTGTAGTAAAAGCAATGAATCGCGGGTTCTGAAGTATTTTATTATTTTATGAAAAGCAACAGAAGTAATATAAGCAGATGGGGTTAAAGGACTTTCATCAGGTATACTGAATCTTAATGCTGTTGAAGTTATATGCAGGTATTGTCAGTTATCCACTACTGTAAAAAAATTAGTTCTCTGACTCATCGACTCAATGAAAATGAAGATGAGGTACTCAAACAGTTAAAAAGAAAGCGGAAACACAGGTGACGAAGGACAAAAAGGCTATTCCTTTATATGAAGCGACACAAGGTCTTATTAACAAACCTAAACGAAAAGAAAGGCTCATTTGCTTGTACGAAAAGTTCGATTCATGACATCCAGAAAAGGGCAATATTAAGGATTCTTTGAAACAACATGAGAATAAGAAAACAGTTCAGCAGCATTACCTCGAGAGACTTAGAGACAAAGAAGGCATGATCGCAAAATCATAGAAATTTCTTTTTTTCAGTGGGTAATGCATCCATTATTGCATTCTTAATCTATTCAGCACTCGTCGATCTGCAGATTAAAGGACTGCCGAAAATGTTGAAACTTTATATCATTTTGCATATTCATGCATTTAGCTTGTAGTTGTAGCTCAGCATTGTTGAATTCTTTAATGTTCAGAAGTGGTAAACACAGCAACCAACCTGAAAGAGTAAACCACTAAACCTAAAAATGTCAAAGAGTATTCTACATTTGCCAAAGCTAAGGAACTTTGAGATAATATTAACAAAACAGTTTTTGAAAAAAAAAGCATTATGCGCCAACTTAGCAGTTAGCCCTGATAATCTAATTTAAGCTCGAAAATAATTCAACTTCTGGAATGATTCTACAGTTTGGGAACTTGTTATAAAATGGCTCTTATCGAAACTTTTGGAGCTGGATCCAACATAAATATTTTACCGACAAATGACAAAATGACTACATAAACCCTGCATAAACAGACTGAAACTGCATTACCTGGGTTTCGAGCTACAGTTTGCAATTTTGTATGCTGAATGTAATGTGTGTTTTGGAAAGACAGCAAAAGTTTACTAACTAGTACTTTAACATAACATAAGTTGTTTTATATTACTACCGCCTGTTCGTCTATTTTGTTTTACGTCATCCATAAATCAGGAGGTATTTGTCTTTTTGGACGAGGATGTGTGCTCTATGCAGCTTATTATCAGCACGCACATTTGAACAATCAAAGTAAAAGAATGTAAAGGATAACTTTGTAACTCAGCTTCCACTATGATGCAATACCTGTAACTGTTGGCAGAATGTTACCTAGTTTATTAATCCTGTGGCCGGTTTAAACTCATGGCGTATATAGCTTTCACCAATTTGTCGATAAGTTTGGCCTTCCTTTTGCAGCAGCATTACAATCCTGCACGCTCATATCGCATCATAAGAAAACAATGTGCTATGATATGAATTTAGTCAATTATATAACTTAATTCAAAACAGTCTCAGTTCCACACTTCCACTTTTACTTTTTCGTGTTTCGAAGGACATGATCTTCACCCTATAGTACCTTAAAAACTGGCCAATGACTGGAAAAATGGTTATATGCTGCAAAATGTTTCACTTAAACTTAACTCGTGTGCTGCAGATGAGAGAGTTAGGGCTAAAGTTCCACCAATTTGACAAAGAAAATGCTATAAATTCAGTTTTGGAATAATTCTGAATTTTGATGAATCCAAAGATCAGCTTACGTTTCAAGTATAGCTGAACGACGCCGTTTACACGCATTTCTCAACATCCAACTCAGAACGGGTCGCTGATTGAAGAGGATGACAACAAGCCTTCTTCGACATCCGGCTCTTGGATCAAACCTTCGAATTTCCTCCACGGACCCAGTTTCCAAAATCGGGTTAACATCTCAAAGATCTCGCCTTTCGCTACCGAATCGGTTACTCGTTCGAGTCAATCAGATTAGGACTCGAGTCAAATCAGTCTTGAGTGCAATGGAAAGTGCGCAGAGCAAAGTAGAAGACATCGGATCGATTCATTCGATGAAGCTGTTGTTTGTCGAAATGGGTGTCGGATATGATCAACACGGGTATGAGATTTCAGTTTACTTGATGTTTTGGGTGATGATGGAATTAGGGTTTTTTAGTTTGGGAAGTGAAAGATTTGATTTTTAATTTGATTGATTGTCTCAGGCAGGATATTACTAAAGCTGCAATGAGGGCTTGTAGGGATGCTATCACATCCAACTCAATCCCTGCTTTTCGCGGAGGTTTTGTGATCTTTGGGATCCTGTGATCCTCTTTTCTGATTAAGTTTCAGTTTTGCACTTCTATTCGTTTCAATACTTTATTAACGTATTTAAGTTGAACAAAGTCTTATTCTTAGCGGATGTTGTTAAGAAGTTTGGTCAGGCAAATTGAAACAAGTTTAATTCATTTCTTAGACACCTTATTCATTTTTTGCGGCAAATGATGCAGGTAATATCCCAGGAGTTTCTCTTGAGCAGATGAAGTTACGGATAATGTTGGGAGTGCCTTCATCTCTCCAAGATCAATTGGATATCGAGAAGGTCAAGTCAGTGTTTCCCTAGTGAGTATCTGAACTTGTAATATTATAATTCGATTGGTAGATTAAAATAATTATGCTATTTCATCTACTTAAAGTCCTGATAAAAGATGTTGACAATTCGTATCATAATCTTTTCCTGCTTACTTGCTTATTGTGAAAATGCAATTGCTTTTTGTTTCAGTGGAGAAATTGTGAAAGTCGAAGTTGTGGATGGTGGGCTTATTTGTTCAAGTGGCGTGGTTGTGGAAGAGATGGGAGACAAAAATGACCAATGCTATATCGTCAATGCAGCTGTGTACGTTGGATATTAATGTTATAAGCATTTTGTGCCAGCCATACACGCTATGTTTTGTTTTTTATCGTTAATGCATAATGTCAGTAAAACCGTTTACCTCTAAGTTTAATTACACTTTTGAAACAAGTATTAACACTGACCACATTGAACTTGGTTGTCAAATTAGTTATTTGATGCTTATTTTTGGAGTTTTTTGCTCTTCAAGTGTTTATTGACAGGTCTCTTGTCCTCTCCAGATTATCTTCCTTATCATCTACTTGACACCATTACAATGCTGCTCAGATACATACCAGCACGGTAAGGTGCAAGTCTTTTTTCGAAGCAGAATCTTAGCATTTGGTCCTTAAAATGAGTCTTTATAACCTGAAAATGCTTAGTAGCTCAAAACTGAGCATTGACAAGTTTACAAAGATGCAATGGGAAAGGAGGACTAATGGACAATGCTATATAAATATAAACCAAGTGTGAATGATCAAGCTTTTTACACATCTATAATTATCACAAAACTTTTTCACACACTAATTCTAAATCATCAAAATCCAAGATAATATAAATACCATATAATTTGTCATTATGTTATAGGGGTTAAGATTTTGTGAGACAAATAAAATTTGTGAGCCGGTAAGAAATAATCCTAAGTGTTGATTTTGATTATTTAACGGTTGAGATTAATTTATTTTATAATTAAAATAGGGGACAAGTGTGCGCAAAACAAGGGGCGGTTGAGAATATTATCCTTAAATCTCATCCGTTAGATTAATAAAAATAAACGGATGAAATTATGTCCTAATATCTCACACTTATTTGAATGTCTCACTTATTTGAATGTCTCACTTATTTGAATGTCACATTAGAAATGTTGACTATCCTTATCTGTGAAGAAGCTCCAAGTGTGTAAACTATGTAAAATTTATCATAAAAATACTCATTCAGTAAATTGTTTTTCTTTCTTTTTTTGTAAAATTAAAAAATCCCTCATATTTTCAACCAAAGAATTTGACTTGACCGTTGGGATATCAACTACTTTTTTCCAATTATTAAAAGTAAACAATAATTTAAATCGTCGGCAACCTTTGAAAATTATGGTCAAAATCGAAATAAACAATAACTTCAAGGAGTGTTTGGTAATTAAGGAAAAAGGTAGCGCGCCGAAGAAGACGGGAAAGCAGAAGAGAGAGAGTGAAAAGAAGACCAGCAATGCCAGAGGGGCAGAGAGAGGATTGGTTGAAAATGGAGAAGAAAATTCACATGGGGTTTTGTTTGTTGTCTGCTAGCTAAAGCTAGGTACCTCTCCACCATACAACAACCATCAAGTCGCCAGCTTTACATCTTTTTTTCTTCTCCGGAGAGGCGCGATCGGTCTAATTGAGGTTGTGGTTGGCCGTCTGGAGTGAATCCATGGCGACTGAGAAGGTAAAGTTTGTGTCTTTATGAGATTGAGTTGAGTGTTCGGCTTGATTTGGGAAAACCCTAATTTGAGCTGATTTTGGATCTGGGGTTGTTTGATTTAAGGTTAGGGTTTTGAGAGGATGTTGTGGAATTTGGGATGTGGGTTTGGTGTGTTGATGAATGATATTAGATCTGTGGTGGAGTTGGGTGAAGGGTTTGAGTAAAGTCGAAATTTTTTGGTAGATGATTGTTAGAACACAGCTCCAGGGAGGCTTATGTTAGTGATCCATACCCACTGGAGAAGATAGATGTGATTTTTCATGTACGCTTGTTTGAGATCTGTTTAAAGTGTTGGATTGATATGTGTAGATTGGTTCGATAAGTAAGGCTTAAGTTTTAGCCAGTTAATCCTTTGTCAACATATCTTAGCTGGACGTGCGATTGGCTTTGGAGTAACATCTGAGTTGTCAACGGATTTACTGTTGTTATGATGTTGGATATTTTGGTTTAAATTAGTGATTTGATGTTGGATACAGGAAGTACCTGCTTCGTTGTCAACGGAAATGATGCCTTTACTGGTCATATCATTTCCACCACGATTGGAGGGAAGAATGGAGAGCCTAAACAGGTTGGTGCATGTCTTGAGTCACTAGTTAATTGGCGCGTGTTACTTGCCTCCGCAGTAGCCCGACATAATTTGATTTCTCAACTTGCAGACAGTAAGCTATATGGCTGAACGTATTGTGGGTACTGGATCATTTGGAACTGTTTTTCAGGTACAAAAACTGTTTTGAATTTTGAAAGTCATGAATCTTTTCGTTTCTTTTATGTTAGAGAGGAATCTGACTTTTTTATAGGCGAAATGCTTGGAAACTGGGGAGACTGTTGCGATCAAGAAGGTTTTACAGGATAAAAGATACAAGAATCGTGAGTTACAGCTCATGAGGGTGATGGATCACCCAAACGTTGTTTCCTTGAGACATTGCTTCTTCTCCGCTACAAGTAATGATGAGCTTTACCTCAACTTGGTAATGGAATATGTCCCGGAGTCCATGTACCGTGTTTTGATGCACTACACCAATGCACGTCAAGCGATGCCTCTCATTTTTGTGAAGCTGTATACATATCAAGTGAGTATGATGTGGGCTTTTTCACTTTATTTTTTGCTCTCCAACTCGGTCATGGTGTTTTAACTGTGGTTAAATACGTCACAGATTTTCAGAGGACTTGCTTATATGCATGCTGTTCCCAAAGTTTGTCACAGGGACTTGAAGCCTCAAAACATCTTGGTATAAATTTCTTCTTCATCCTTAATATTGCATATCCAGATGTGTTTGAATTCAGGTTTGGGTTTGTTGTCCTTCTTATGCAGGTTGATCCGCTAACCCACCAGGTCAAGATTTGTGACTTTGGAAGCGCAAAAGTTCTGGTAAGTTTTATTTCATTTTTTCTCAATTTTGTAGAAACACCGCAGAGTATACTAATTGTGATTGCTTCATCATCAGGTACCAGGAGAGGCTAATATATCATACATCTGTTCACGTTATTATCGAGCACCTGAACTCATATTTGGCGCAACTGAATATACAACATCTATCGATATCTGGTCAGCCGGCTGTGTCCTGGCTGAACTGCTTTTAGGACAGGTTAACTTTGGCAGCTTAAATGCAGTTTTTCTTGATTTCTGAATTTTCAGTTTACCAAAACAAATGTAAACATGCTGACATTGTGTACCTATTTTTCCTGTAGCCTTTGTTTCCTGGAGAAAATGCTGTCAGTCAGCTTGTTGAAATCATAAAGGTATTTTGTTGATATATATACATGTACTGCAAACACATGGTACTAAACTTCGTTGCCCCATCAGGTTCTTGGTACTCCAACTCGAGAGGAAATTCGCTGCATGAATCCAAACTATACAGAATTCAGGTTTCCACAGATGAAAGCGCACCCATGGCACAAGGTGTGATGTATATCCTGTGTACTGTAAGGTGTCTGTGTATTTGTTGTGCTCAGCAGTAGTCAATTCTCATTTTTCTCTTCATGTAGGTGTTCCATAAAATGATGCCACCAGAAGCGATAGATTTAGCTTCACGACTGCTACAATATTCACCAAGCCTGCGTTGTACTGCGGTAAGTATGAGGTTTATAAAACACCGAAAATTCCTTTCTTGATGTTAGCAATCTTCCTGATGTTTGGCCTTTGCTGGTATTTTCAGTTATCTTCAATAGTACATTCTTTTGTTTCACCTCTTTTTTCCTGCCGTTACAGCTAGAAGCATGTGCTCATCCTTTCTTCGATGACCTTCGTGTACCCAATGCTCGTTTGCCAAATGGCCGTCCTTTGCCACCTCTTTTCAATTTCAAACAAGAAGTGAGTACTTCCTACCAATTCACATTATAATTCATCTACCTCATTTAACTGTAGCTAACGGAATGTTTTCATACTTACAGCTAGTGGGAGCGTCACCTGAGCTTATCAGTCGGTTAATACCGAGCATGCAAGGTCGCAGTTAGCTATCAACCTAATGCATTCAGCAGGAAGTTAGACATGTCAGTCACCTGCAATAGGATGTTGTTGATTCGTAAGTACCAAAAGCCTTCTGTAAGAATATTTCTCAACTACCGAGATTTTGGGCTTGGTCCATGGTACTCGGAGGATGCACATTGGTGGTAGCTGGAAGAACACCGCAACTGTAAGAGTAGCGGATTTTGCTATCAGCAACTCACCTTAGTAGGTTCCACCTTTTTCCTGTTGTGTTGTGTGCCATTGTTATACTGTTTATAGTGAGACAATGTGAACTTGAAAAGTTGAGTAGTTATCTATTCAGTTTCTTGAAGATATGCTTATGGAGATGATCTTTATTATTATGACATATAGGCTCTCATGCCGACAGCTCATCAACAGTCAACACATGCTCGTTTAAACTTCACATTCTGCATTCATAATCTTGACTTAATCAACGTCTCTTGAATAAGCATTACAATAAAACATTACATGGTGGTAATATGGCAGTGCCATAAAGCATTAACTTCTCTGCTTTTTTCAAACACAACAAGGTTTTCTGCATCAAAAGGTTTTGTGCTTGTGCACATCCACTTCACCTGCAAGGTAGGTGTATCCAAAGGTAATCTAGGACAAACGGAAACATATCATCGATATGGCTGTGTAACGAATAATAACTAATCGAAACTTACTTTTCTCAACTATGTAACGTGTAGATTGTTGGGGGCCTTCATACAAGCAACATTCCAAACTTGAATTGATTTGTCGTTTACCAGAGCTGGGATATAATTCTCCTTTAGCATATGTGAGTATGAATGCCATGTAAACAGACTAGCAACTAAACTTTAAAAAATTAGAATTGTGACATTTGCAATAACAGAAACTTACAGAATGACCTCCAAGGGTCCAACTGCTTGAGCTAAATACACACTCATCTTGCTCCAGCTGTTGTCAGCATTAGATGCAGAGTTGCTTTTTATTATCCTTGCGCCTAATTTGCTGACTTTGAAGAAGTTTTGGATTTGGCCGATGCAGTTTCTGTTTCAAAATCCATCCCATCGACAACACCATCTCTACGAACACATTCATCATTAGAGAAATTGTACTTAATTGTTTACTTATTCCAACTAGGCGCAAATGATAAATCAACCAACCATTTAATCGAAGTCGTATCAATCAAAATTCACTTCGCTGAAATCACAAACTCACAGATTATTGCCAACCAAAATTGACTTTGGATAAAAACTACAACACAAAGACAAAAGAAGTATAGAACCATAACCAACAATTTTCAAACTTTATGTCAATATACAAGAAGGCATAACTTGATATGAAAGGATGAAGTTACAAAGAAGCAAACAAAAAAGATAGCAGCAGGTCAACAAGTAGTGAATCCTAAACACATTGAATCGTACACGTACTACGCATATTTCTTCAAAAAAACTTCATATGGGTATTAAAGGATATACTTGAATGAATATTTCTCAAAGTTGTGCGGATAGAATTTAGACGATATCAACAATCTGAGACATAAGAAAGTGAGTATATGTTTGTTCATCACATTTCCGAAACCAGATCACCTACTATTTCCATAAACCTGTAGCGCATTCTTGCATCACATTTCAAACTTTCAAACTATTCTAAAATCATAAATTTAAATAAATCAATAGCTAGAATAGAAAACACAAAATGGACGTTCTTACTAGCAACGATCGCACATGTTCAGATGTCAAATTCATCAGAAAATTCAAAACTCCGAAAGAGAGAAACTAACCATTCCGGCGGTAGAGAAGATTCGAGTCTTGTAACGCGACGCAGCGAGTAGCGGTGTCTTTAAGACCTCTCCGGAAGTTGTTCGCATTTCTCCCCTCTCGGCATTACTCTAAACTATTCTATGCAAATTGTAGAAAGTAATTGGGCCGCGTTTGGGTTGCAAATAATGAGCTTTTCTCTTTGGCCCATTGGTCTCGTTATATTAACAAACGACAGCGTTAAGATGTGGAGGTAAGGAGGTTTGTTTATTAAAGTGAACAAGTAAAGCTTCAATGGAACAAAAAATCATGAGACAAAGGAAGCTTCGTATTAACAAACAAAAACATGCTACACAAGGATAAGATACGTAAATCAATCATCATCTTGAGCCTTTATTAAGGTGGTAACACTAACTAACAGATCAAATATTAAGACACTGTTTTCAGCTTTCCGGCCAACGTCCCAAATTTAAAAAACTAGGCGAAGTCGGAGAGGAGGCAGCTTTCTAATCGTTTATTGTAGTCATAGTCAGACTCTGCTTCAACATTGCGTCTATTGCTATGTGCTACACTGTTAACATTTTTTGTGTTCTTTTTCCGAGTCTCCTGGGTTTCTGCTTCTGAAGAGTTGTCTTGAAGAATGATGAAGGCTTTAACTGCATGGTCCATCCACTTCCATATTCTTTCAAGACGACTTATGGGTTGGCTTGTTTGTTGTTCGTCTTCTACCGAGTTTTTTTGAGCAGGTATAGGAAGATAAGGTAGTCGAGTTGATGATGAAAGTATGCTTGAGAAGTGCCATAGAGTCTCCGAGCTGTCCAACATGTCATCCATGGAAGCAGTCGCCTTCTCACAACTGATGATGCAGAACGAAACAGAGTTGGACAAGTTAGTGTCGAATAACGGTTGGAATGGAAGTTGCTTAATTCGATATTTAAGAGTATAACAAAATCAGGCCCAATGGGCCTTAATAGGCCGCCGATAAGACAAACTTGACAAGACAAGAGAAGCTCTGTATGGATTCATAGAAAGGCACGCATTTAAACATTTGAAAAACATAGGAAGGATTCCGAAGGAAACCACTGAAGTTAACTCGACAGCATCCACCATTTTTTACTTCAGCCGACATCTTTACCGAGGTCTTTATTCTCACACTTGGGCGCCATCTTCACTAGCTTCCACGGTATTACTCTTGATAGTATGATAACACTGTTTCAGGACCTCAGCAAATGCATTATCCACATTAGTGGGTTCCAGAGCTGAGGTTTCCATGAAGTAAAGGGATTCTTGTTCCGAGAAAGCTTTGCCATCTTCAGTAGTGACTGCCACTAAATGACTGAGATCGGACTTGTTTCCGATGAGCATAACACTAATGCGGGGATCTGTGTGAACCCTAAGCTCTTTAAGCCATCTTTTGACACCTACAAAGGTGGCGTGCCTAGTGACATCATACACAATAATTGCACAAACAGCCCCTCTGTAGAATGCACTAGTGATGGCACGATACCTGAAATTGAACATGTTGCATTTATCAAACAGCATATGTAAAGTGCATTTCAGCTAAGTAGTCTAAATATTTTGAATTTCATTCAGCCAACATTTTTTAAACTTGCTACAAGGAAAGTACCCACTGTTCATAGTTGCATTCAGCCGTTTCTACATGAAACAAAATACCAATATGATGATAACCTCAACTGGCTTTATCACAGTGATAAAAAGATTATAAATTAACATCGATACCCAATCCTACTGCTATTAGGATATCTACTAGAATCAGATCAATTCAGGAACTAATCTGTCAGAATCTAGTCAAATTCAAAACATATATCCCAAAAACCAAAACTTATAAAGCAAAACACTTGCTTAAAAACCAAAACCTAAGTTCTGAAAAATCTCAAAATCAAACCAAGCAACAAGGAGCGTCAGTGGGATACCTCTCCGTACCAGCAGTATCCCAAATCTGAGCTTTAATAATCTTATTTTCAACATTCAAACACCTAGTAGCGAATTTAACCCCAATTGTCGGCTTGGACTCCGGACAAAAATCATTCTGTGTAAATCTGGACACAAGATTCGACTTCCCAACTCCGGAATCGCCAATCAGCACCACCTTGAACAGATAATCGTAGTTGTCTTCACCTGGAAATATGAACTAAATTGTGTAAAATTTCTCATACTTTTCCAGACACATGGTAATTTAGAGATTTAAGTATATGAGGATGTGCATCTTTACTGAGGTAGATGTTTTCGTCCTTGAAGGGGCAGCAGCGCCATCTTCACTAGCTCCTATGACTTTCATGTTTACAATCCGATGAATCCGTTCCAAAACCTCAGCGAATGCGTTATCCACGTTGATGGCTTCGAGAGCTGAGGTTTCCATGAAGTAGAGGGATTCATGTTTGGCAAAAGATTTGGCATCTTCAGAGGTGACTGCAGCTAAGTGGCCCAGATCGGACTTGTTTCCAACGAGCATGACAACAATGTTGGGATCTGAATGATCCCTAAGCTCTTTTAGCCACCTTTTGACACCTTCAAATGTGGCGTGTTTGGTGACATCATATACAATAATTGCACCAACAGCCCCTTTATAGAATGCACTAGTGATGGCACGATACCTGAAAGCGGACCAACATTGCATTTATCAAACAGGATATGTACTTGAGAAAACCAAATTGCAGCAAGGCGGAATGCTCATCTTATCATCATCCCATATTTAAGCAACTTTCTTAAATTATGTTCAGAGTTAAATCATATGCAAGTTTAAATAGTCAAAACACTAGCTGAAGCTTTACTGCACATTTCAATCTGCGGAGAAACAGTGCTCATGCTCCTCTAACAAAAATTAACAATCAAAGATATGTAACACCATCTTTACAACTTAGGCAAAGGTGCAAGCAGACACTCAACTGTTAGGCAAGGTCAATTGCCGCTGAAAATGTAATATATACACATTTGAGGGATTAACATCCATATAATTAGCCACAAGCCTAGCCATTAAAAGCAACAGGGAATGCATGAAAATAAAGCCTTTTTCAGACCAAGAATTGGAGACAAAGAGTTCCTAATACCAAGGAAGAAGAAACACAGTCAATGTCCACACAAGGTATGTGCTGTTGAATTATGAGAAGCTTTCAGTATATTAATACTTACAAGCTGTTGACACTTGACAACGAACAGAAAATAAGCTGAAACTACTCAAGCTAATTTTTTCAATAACAATATATGAGACTACCAGTAGTCCCATGTTGAAAGGAGAGTAAGAAATTTACAATGGGCAAATCAAAACCTAATTTCCAAAAAATCTCAAAATCCAAATCAAGCAACTAATAAGAAGCGTCGATAGGATACCTCTCCGTACCAGCAGTATCCCAAATCTGCGCTTTAATAACCTCATTGTCAACTTTCCAACACCTAGTAGCGAATTCAACCCCAATTGTTGGCTTGGACTCCGGACTAAAATCATTCTGTGTAAATCTGGACATAAGATTCGACTTCCCAACTCCGGAATCGCCAATCAGCACCACCTTGAACAGATAATCATAGTTGTCTTCACCTGGAAATATGAACTAAATTGTGTAAAATTTCTCATACTTTTCCAGACACATGGTAATTTAGAGATTTAAGTATATGATCTTTACTGAGGTAGATGTTTTCGTCCTTGGAAGGGGCAGCAGCGCCATCTTCACTAGCTCCTATGACTTTCATGTTTACAATCCGATGAATCCGTTCCAAAACCTCAGCGAATGCGTTATCCACGTTGATGGCTTCGAGAGCAGAGGTTTCCATGAAGTAGAGGGATTCATGTTTGGCAAAAGATTTGGCATCTTCAGAGGTGACTGCAGCTAAGTGGCCCAGATCGGACTTGTTTCCAACGAGCATGACAACAATGTTGGGATCTGAATGATCCCTAAGCTCCTTTAGCCACCTTTTGACACTTTCAAATGTGGCGTGGTTGGTGACATCATATACAATAATTGCACCAACAGCCCCTTTATAGAATGCACTAGTGATGGCACGATACCTGAAAGCGGACCAACATTGCATTTATCAAACAGGATATGTACTTGAAAAACCAAATTGCAGCAAGGCGGAATGCTCATCTTATCACCATCCCATATTTAAGCAACTTTCTTAAATTATGTTCAGAGTTAAATCATATGCAAGTTTAAATAGTCAAAACACTAGCTGAAGCTTTACTGCACATTTCAATCTGCGAGGTGAGACAGTGCTCATGCTCCTCTAACAAAAATTAACAATCAAAGATATGTAACACCATCTTTACAACTTAGGCAAAGGTGCAAGCAGACACTCAACTGTTAGGCAAGGTCAATAAAAGCAACAGGGAATGCATGATAATAAAGCATTTTTCAGACCAAGAATTGGAGACAGAGTTCCCTAATACCAAGCAAGAAGAAACACAGTCAATGTCCACACAAGGTATGTGCGTTTCATTATGAGAAGCTTTCAGTATATTAATAATTTAATACTTACAAGCTGTTGACAACGAACAGAAAATAAGCTGAAACCACTCAAGCTAATTTTTTCCAATGTTATTAACAACATCTACCAGTAGTCCCTTGCTGAAAGGAGAGTAAATTTTTTACAATGGGCAATATGATAGACAACAGCCAACAAATAACTGAGGCAAAGGTCACAAACAAGGAAATAAACCATACTCATCACACTTTAATCAAACCAAATTTCTAGTCCCATATAAATATGTGAACCAGAATCAGTGATGCCATATATGCAGAGGATGCCTAAACTGGAAAAGCTCTATTAAGTGACAACCTTATTCTCACGCAGGGTCCAATTCTTATACGACCCACTTAAAAATTGCAGCCAAACAAATCATGCCGAGTGCACACATGCATGTACACAAAAGGACTCGCTGTGTACTTATATGAAGTACACTTCGGCTAATGAAATAGTCAGTTATTTTTAATTTCATTCCGCCAACATTCTGAACATTTGCTACAAGTACCACTGTTCATAGTTGCATTCAGCCATTTCTACATGAAAAAAATAAAAGAATGATGATAAACTCAACTAGCATTATCTAGAATAGTAGCTTTGAAAAAAGATTATAAATCAACATCAATCTTCAATCCTACTGCCATTAGGATATTTACTAGAATCAGATCAATTCAAGAACTAAGCTGTCAGAGTCAGATGAATTTCATAAAAACTAATATCTCAAACACCATATGAATAAAAATAATAATTCCAAAGCTCACAACGACCGTACTAACCAAAACCCAATTTCCAAAAAATCTCAAAAATCCAAGCAACTAATAAGAAGCGTCGATAGGATACCTCTCTGTACCAGCAGTATCCCAAATCTGCGCTTTAATAACCTCATTGTCAACTTTCCAACACCTAGTAGCGATTTTAACCCCAATCGTTGACTTGGACTCTGGGTTAAACTCATTCTGAGTAAATCTGGACAAAAGATTCGACTTCCCAACTCCAGAATCGCCGATCAGCACCATCTTGAACAGATAGTCATAGTCGCCTTCAGCTTGGTGCCCTGCCATTTTTTACTTTTCAAAAAATCAAAGCAACAATCCGGAGCTTCAATCCAATGTCAATGTTTTAAACGGATGAGACGAAGAGTTTGAATATTTATAGGAGGTTTGAATGATCGTTGACGATATAGAAACGTTGATATGTTCATGACGACGACCAGACAAACAAGCTTTCAGAAAAGGTCAGTCGCTCTCAAAGTTTTTATTGCAACTGATTACGAGTTTTCTAAAAATTGAATTAAAGTTTAAAAACTATTGCATAAATCATTCACACAAAGTCAACAGATTAATAGGGGCGGAACCAGTATAAATATACAGATTGCAGAGTCCTCGTTAACTGAAATTGAATACGAGTAGTTATTTATGTTTGTGATGATTCGTTTACAGTTTCAATTAAAATTATTTAAAAACTACCTTTAATTATATATTAATATTTCAACTTAATTAGATTGATTATATACTTTTTATAAGTCTATGATGTAAAACAGAATTTATGTTGTGCATAAAATAATAATTTTGCATAGAATGCTAAAAGTGACTTAAAATTAAAGCTATGTTGTATGAGTTGTTGTAAATAATGACAGGATAATGAAGGTTAGTGACAATTAATTAGCTATTTGTAAAAATTATGCCATAATTAAACCTAGCGATGTGAGAACAGACAAATTCTATAAATACTAAATAACAGTATGGGAGATTAAATTGGTCGGGCAGGTTGATGCTAGCCTTCACTGCAAGTGTAAATATAGAATATCAATAATTCAATGTCAACACTGCAGATTAAGACAGGTATACATGTTTGAGTAAAATAAGAGTAGCGGCTTTAATAAACCTATGTTGACAGAGTTTACACAACTAAGATTAGTCAACGCAAACACAAATTGTAATATTGCATTTTTTGATGAATTAATGTGATGTTACAGTAGGTTTTGAAAGAGTCAGTCAATTGAACATACATAGAAGGCAACATGATCGGCACAATCTAAATAATATTAGCTAAAAAAACCCAGTAGATTTGGATATCACACAGTGGCAATTTCAAAGTCAATAACTAGAGACGGGATTTATTGAATCGCACAATCACCGAACAATGTAAGAGACTCACGTTGAATTTAAGAACCCTAATTTTCAAGAACAGAAACTTAAGAGCATACTTACCAAAATATACCGAGATATGACTGTTAAGACTTCACTCTCGTTTAGAAAGCTCGGTGCTCCAAAATCCACTATGAGTTTTCCCGGAATAGCTGGTACGCAAACAACACTGTTTAAGACTTTACAGGAGTTGGATAGAACCATCTCTGACTCTCTGTCACCAGAAACACACGATCGATTTGCTTAGCCTTCGACTACAAACGTCGCTTCCCGTGCCCCTATTTGCTCTGAGTTTCTTTAGGCTCTTCTGTTTCAATTAATCCTTTTTTACGTATTTCCAGTTTCGATCTCGTCCGTCCGATTGTTCAATCTCAGCCGCTTGTTTCCTTTCGAAATAGATCTGCGGCCTGGCTCAACGACGTCGTAATATCAAGCTCATTCATCTACAAAACGCAGCTTCTGCTACCCAAGTCATCGCCGTTTAGTGCCTTGTCCCAAGTCTATCAGCAGGCTTCATTCTCAACACGAGACAAGGAAGCTTTGTATAAACAAACAAAAACATACTGCACGGAGATAAGATACGTAAATCAAACATCATCTTGAAACTCTAATTTTCCAACAAGTTAGATGGTAACACGGCAATATTAATACACTAGGCGAAGTGTCGGAGAGGAGGCAGCTTTCAAATCGTTTATCGAAGTCATAGTCAGACTCCGCTTCGGCATTGCGTCGATTCCTATATGCCACATTCTTAATATTCTTTATGTCCGTCTTCAGAGTTTCACGGGTTTCTAGTTCTGAAGAGTAGTCTTGAAGAATGATGCAGGCTTCAACTGCATCGTCGAGCCACTTCCATATTCTTTCAAGTAGATTTAGTGACTTCTGTGTAGCAAGTAGGATTTGTTGACGGTCTTCTTTATCTTCTGAGTTTCTGGGAACTGAAATGGGAAGATGAGGTAGTGATGTAGTTGACGATGACAGTATGCTGAGTAGTCATAGAGTCTCGAGCTGTCCAGCATGTCATCCATGGAAGCACAGAGCAGTGTCTTGTTACAACTGATGGTACAGAATGAAACAGAGTTTTAGAAGTTGGAATCCACACACGGTTGTTTATATATGACATTAATCCTAATCAATTCCTAATAAGTTATTTTTTCTAAAACTTGGACATTGGAAGTTGCTATATTTGTTCAATATCTAAAAATTGATTAGTTTTAGGTAATATAATAACAAGGTCAGGCCCAATACTAGAACCAACATGATATAATCTGTCCATGTTCAAGGCTCAGAAACAAAATAAAGAAATGAGAATCTTTGTATGGATTCAAAAAAAGACACACCTCACACATTTGAAAAATATAGGAACGAAACCAATGAAGTTAACTCAGCAGCATCCGCCTTTTTTGACTTCAGAAACATCTTTACCGAGGTCGATGTTCTCACCCTTGGAAGGGGCAGCGGCGGCATCTTCACTAGCTTCCATGGCTTTCCTGCTGACAACCTGATAAATATGTTTCAGGACCTCAGCGAATGCGTTATCCACGTTAGTGGCTTCGAGAGCTGAGGTTTCCATGAAGTAGAGGGATTCTCGTTCAGAGAAGGATTTGGCATCTTCAGTGGTGACTGCAACTAAGTGGCGGAGATCAGACTTGTTTCCAATGAGCATGATGACAATATTGGGATCTGTGTGGTCCCTAAGCTCCTTAAGCCACCTTTCGACACTTTCAAAGGTGGAATGCCTGGTGACATCATATACAAGAAGTGCACCAACAGCCCCTCTGTAATATGCACTAGTGATGGCACGATACCTGAAAGTGGACCAATGTTGCATTAATCAAACAGCATATGTACAAGAGAACACCAAATTGCATAGGGCAAAAAGCTCACCTTAGCACCATTGCATATTTACGTTACTCTAATCAAATTCAACATAAAGTCCTAAATAGTTAAAACACAACTGAAGCTTTACTGCATAATTCAAGCTGCAACCACAAAAACTGAGTTTTATTTCCAACTGCGGATTGAAATAATGCTCATGCTCCTCCAACCAAAGTTACAACCAACAATATCTAAGACTGTCTTTACAATCCTTGGCAAAAGTTAAAGCAGACTTCTTCAACTGTTAGTCAATGTCAATGGGCGCTGAAATATGCTATACATATGCATTTGAGGGAAATTCATGTGGTATGTGTTCGATAATAAAACACTATTTCAAACCAAGAAGTTGAGACAGTTATCCCTTTCTTACTATGATGAATTGTGCACTTATATAAAGCATTGAAACTAAAATATATTTGAAATTTATTCAAACAAAATTTTGTACATTTGCTGCAAATACTTGCATTCAGCCACTTTCTACATGATATATATAACAATTATGATGAATTGAAACTCAGCTGACCTTATTCTAGAAAAACCTTAGTAAAATATCGCATTAATTAACCTCAATCCTCAATCCTACTGCAATTAGGTATCTACTAGAATCAGAACAAGTCAAGAACTAATTCATCAGAATCTTATCAAATCCATCAAATATCTCAAAAACCAAAACCTAAAAAGAATCTTAATTCAAAAACCAAGAACAACCAAATCAAATACAAACCCTAGTTTCCAAAAAAGACTCAAAAATCAAATCAAGCAACAAGGAGCGTCGATAGGATACCTTTCCTGACCAGCAGTATCCCAAATCTGAGCTTTAATAACCTTATTATCAACATTCAAAGTCCTAGTAGCAAATTCAACCCCAATCGTTGACTTAGACTCCAGACTAAACTCATTCCGAGTAAATCTGGATAGTAGATTCGTCTTCCCGACTCCAGAGTCGCCGATCAGCACAACCTTGAATAGATAGTCGTAGTCGTCTTCAGCTCTGTACCCTGCCATTTTTTACACTTCTGAAAATTAAAGCAACAACAGCTTCAAAGCTTCGATTCAATGTGAAGGTTTGAACGGATGAGATGAAGAGCGCCAATGTTGATTGGAGGTTTGACCGATAGTTGACTATATGGAAAATGCTGAAATGGTTGCATTGGGAGTCGTGCTAGGAACGATGATGACTAGACGAGACGAACGCGCTTTCGGAAAAAGTCACACGCTCCCTCGAGTGTGTTTTGGCTTATTGGGCCGAGGCCCAATTTCATATTGCTTTTAATAAATCACGGTTCCGCCGAATCCAGTTGTCATCTAAATTTTCGCTCCAATGATTGGTCAGACAAAACATGTTTACGCATGTCGCGTCTGTCCTACTCTTTATTCGAAAAACTCAAGGTCATCATTATCATCTCATTTGACTCTAAGCCATAAATTTAAGATTCAATTACCTACGATTAAAATTTCAATTCCCATTTCCATCAATGTAAATAACTGATGATATCTGAAGCTGAAGATGTTGTTCGAGTTGAGAATGTGTCACCAACCGTGTCTGAAAAACTACTTACTAAGTTTGCAGATGTATCTGATCACGGGTTTGATTATGCGGAAAGCGGGCTGTGGTCGCCGCCTTTGCGTCGCGATGCGTTCATCAGCTCGTCCGGGAATATGATCTGCCGGGATAATGTCGTTGTCGAGCTGCGGCGGAGAGTGGCTGTGAGTGAGTTTAGTAGTAGAAAAAAATGTTGCACTGTATGCTTCACTTGTTTCATATAGATATTATCATTACCACTAAATCACTTGTCGTGTTCGGTGCTCATTTTCATGATCATTTGGTCTACAATTCCTGACTTTCATGTCATTTTGGTTTCAATTTTCAAACGCAAGCTGGCCACGATTAGACTTGGGCTGGGCCGTGCTGACTGTAAACAGGCCTTGTAGTGCAGTCGACATTAATCTGTCGTGTTCAAACTGGCCCGCATTTCAAGAGCCGCAAAAAATATCTCAAAAAATCAGCAAATGAAATTTCAATTTCCGTATCTTAAATGTGTCCCACAAAAATTAGATAAGGATTTTGTCAATCTAAAAAAAAAAAAAATCTTAATATTCTCCAATCTCCACGCTTTCTTTTCACTTTAGTCCTTTTACTATATCTTTTTATCTTACTCCATCCTCACTTTTACAAGATTATAACTTCACAACTACTTTCAAATTCATTCCATCCCACTAACCTAAAATCAAAAGTCAACCCTATAATCCACTTGTAACTAAATGCTTTGACTGATAATTTCAATTACAGACAAAGCTCGTGGCCTAGCACGTTGAATAATCAATGTGTTAATTCACTATTCAACTTTTAATTTCCAGGCCATTCCAGAAGGGATGGGGTTGTGAATTTAAATAATTTAAAGTTGGATCACTCTTTTGTAATTAAATTTAGAATATTGTGAGTTTATGAACTTTTTGAGAATATGCTATCCAATTGGATATGCCAATAAAAATTTAGTAATATTTTTCTAATGATTTGTTTAATATTAAATTATTTTCCAGCTTTTTAGGGTCGATTGGAAATTTGAAGAGCCATTTTAGCTTTTGTAGAAAGTGTTTCTCATGTATTGTGAAATCCTAAGCTTAGGTACAATGATTCAATTGTCCCTATAAGTTTGACTTATCTAGAATTCTACACAATTATTTTAAAAAATAGGGAAAATTACAAAAACATGTCATGGACTACCACAAAATTTCAAATTGAGGACCGGACTACCTCAATTTTCAAATTGAGGACCGGACTATCTCAATTTTCAAATTGAGAAGCAGACTATCTCAATTTATTTAGGTATAATTATCAATATAATGAATAAACCTTTGAAATTTATTAGTCAACGGTTGAGATTAAAGTTGGTTATGAATAAAAATGGGTGGTTGAATTTGCAAAAAATACGGGGCGGTTGAATTTGATAGTTATTTTACTTTTAATCTCATCGGTCCGTATAGTGTCTTACTGTCTTACAAAAATATAGTTGTCCTCCTCGAACTTTTCCCTTAATTTATATACTCATTATATAAGTAAAGTTCAAGAACGACATTTTACTTTTGATTAGACTGTGAGATAAATCTCCACCGTTGATTATTAATAATCTAATGGATGTTAATAAAAAAATAACTGTCAAATCCATCAACTCATATGTATTGCAAATTCAGCCGTCAATTTAATTAAAAACCAACGACTAAGATTGTCATTTGGTTTATGAAAATATATGATCTCTTGATCTTAACCCCTCATTATATAAATTTCATTCACCAGAAACTAATAATTTTAGTTATACATATTTGACTAATTAAAAATAGAATGCATTCATTATAGATAGTCTAGACTGTATTTTGTAATTTATTAACTCAAGGATCTTCATATCTTAATTTGATCGATTAAGAACATCAACTAAGAAAATTCAATACTAACATATAACTATATATTCTAATTTCTAACATCATCAATTTATATAATGAGTATATAAATTAAATATTGGATCTAAGAGGATGGATAAATAGATGTGAGACTTCAATTATTTAATTATATTAATAATTATACCTAAATAAATTGAGATAGTCTGATCCTCAATTTGTAAATTGAGATAGTCCGGTCCTCAATTTGAAAATCGAGATAGTCCGGTTCTCAATTTGAAAATGGAGGTAGTCCGGTCCTCAATTTGAAATTGTGTGATAGTCCAGGACATGTTTTTGTAATTTTCCCTAAAAAATATGATGTACATTTTTATAAGTAAATAATATACAGTTAAATAATATAAAAATATTGAGATGTTTAGTATTTTAAGGATATGGAGTAATTAGGACTTATGATTCCTAGTTAGTGGATTTCACATTATGCATGTTTTCATTAATTAAATTATGTTGTTGTCACCACTTTATCTAAAATATAATAAAATATTATGGATTTAACGCTTGGGCCAGGCCCAAAGACAAACAGACGACGTCATCCATGAAACAGTCCCATTAGGCGTCAGTTTTTTTTTTTTTTTTTGATACGGGTTACATTGGGTAGAATACTAGTACAAGATATAATATCATCTAGTACATATAAATCCAATTGAAGTACAGGTCAAACGACTCCTCTTCCCATTAATCTTGAGCAAATATCATGAAGACTTTGTAGGCGCACTCAAATAACCCTCTTTCACAACCTGATAGCATCACTAGGCACAACTGGGATCAATCAACAGCTTCCATCTGCAAGGGGAAGAATCACTAAGTCCACACAAGAGTGGGACAATAAGCACCTCCTACACAAATGTGAGGAGAAATCATGCTACTCCGGGGTGTTGAACCCTTGACCTTTGGAATCAAAGGTAAGTGCTCAACCAACTGAGCTAGCCCCGTTTCGCCATTAGGCGTCAGTTGAAGTTCCACATCGTCAACTTTTTCTTATCCGACAGTTTGGCCCCCACTCCCGTTCATCTATAAACCATTAAACCACACGTCGACACGTGTCAACCTACAATTCGTCATTTGTTATCCTAACGGTGCACTTCGGTGCAGGAGATCGTTCATTATCCGCCACGTCAGCTAGAGGACTGGTCTTCATTGTAAAACCCAATTAAATACTGGACCGGTCTGACACGTGGACGTATCCGGTGTGAAACACGTGTACCGCTGGTAGTTGATAGCGCGTGACGTATGAATATTTCACACGTTTGCCAGCTGGATGCGGTGTGCGTCTGCTGTCCGGCCTTATCCTTTCCTCTATTAATTCCAATAATTTATTTTCACACAAAATAAAAAATAAAAATAAAGAGACGAACAGATTAGCGGTAGCCTCCAGAGAAGTTTTGAGAGAGCAAGACGAGAGCTTCCAACCCTAGTTTATTTTAATCGCGATTTGCTGACCGAGGAGCTCATCGGAGACTAATCGGTCAAGGTGGGTGTCTCAGTTTTGACGATTTATAGATAAAGATTCAATCTTTTATGATTCTGATGAGTAGAAATGTAAAGATGATTCCTCTTGCAGATTTTGATTCTTGATTTTCTTTAGTGGTATGTGATTTGAAGTGTTTTTGATTTGTGGTTGGATGTTTGGAATGGAATTGAATTGTCGGATTCGTGGTTGTGATTTTGTTTATTTTAATAATTTATTCGCTGTGTCTCGTTGACTGTTCAATCACATTTCCATATGTTGATTTCTGATGTAAGGTTGTCAATTTGAAGTTTGTTTACTGATTTTGGTGCTGTTTCAGACCCCAGATCCTGGATACACGGATTTGATTGCAGAAGGGTCTGATTTGAAGAGTTGGATCAAGGATTTTGAGGAAAAGTGAGTCAAGATGATGTCCAGATCTTACACCAATTTGTTGGATCTAGCCAGCGGGAATTTCCCGGTAATGGGACGTGAGAGGAGGCGGATGCCGCGAGTGATGACAGTGCCAGGGATTATATCGGAACTTGACGATGATAATGAGAATGCTAACAGTGTGTCATCTGATGTAGCATCGTCTTTGATTCAAGATAGGATTATCATAGTAGCGAATCAGCTTCCTGTTAAAGCTAAGCGTAGGCCTGATGATAAAGGTTGGAGCTTTAGTTGGGACGACGATTCGTTGTTGTTGCAGCTGAAGGATGGATTGCCGGATGATATGGAAGTTTTGTATGTTGGGTCTTTGAGAGTGGATGTTGATATTGAAGAACAAGATGATGTGTCGCAGGTTTTGCTTGAGAGGTTTAAGTGTGTGCCAGCATTTTTGCCTGCGGACATATTGGCCAAGTTTTATCATGGATTCTGTAAACAGCATTTGTGGCCACTGTTTCATTACATGCTTCCATTTTCAGCTGCTCATGGTGGACGGTTCGACAGGTCTTTGTGGGAAGCTTATGTTGCTGCAAACAAGATCTTCTCTCAGAGGGTTATTGAGATAATCAATCCAGAAGATGACTATGTCTGGATCCACGACTATCACTTAATGGTACTACCGACTTTTTTGAGAAGACGGTTCAATAGGCTCAGGATGGGATTCTTTCTCCATAGCCCTTTCCCTTCTTCAGAGATTTATAGAACTTTGCCGGTAAGGGAGGAGATCCTTAAGGCTTTGCTAAATTCGGATATAATCGGCTTTCACACCTTTGACTATGCTCGGCATTTTCTTTCTTGCTGTAGTCGGATGCTAGGTCTGGAGTACCAGTCTAAGAGAGGTTACATTGGGTTGGAATACTACGGTAGGACAGTTGGGATAAAGATCATGCCAGTCGGGATCCACATGGGGCAGATTCAGTCCGTGTTAAATCAGGCGGATAAAGAATGGAGAGTTGCAGAGCTTAGGCAACAGTTTGAAGGAAAGACAGTGCTGCTCGGTGTTGATGATATGGACATTTTTAAAGGTGTGAACTTTAAGATTCTTGCCATGGAACAGATGCTAAAGCAGCATCCGAAGTGGCAGGGAAGGGCTGTTTTGGTACAGATTGCTAATCCTCCAAGAGGGAAGGGGAGAGACTTGGAAGAGATACAAGATGAAATCCGTACGAGTGTCAACAGGATAAACGAGACATTCGGGCGTCCTGGATATCAGCCAATAATATTCATTGACAAGTCGGTCTCTGTTAACGAAAAGGCTGCATATTACACCATTGCGGAGTGTGTTGTGGTGAATGCGGTAAGGGATGGAATGAATCTTACTCCTTATGAGTATGTTGTCTGCCGTCAGGGAACTGCTAATCAGTCTAGTTCCGAGTCAGCTGCACCCAAGAAAAGCATGCTGGTCGTCTCGGAGTTTATCGGATGCTCTCCATCTTTGAGTGGTGCTATTCGAGTCAACCCATGGAATGTTGAAGCTACTGCAGAGGGAATGAACGAGGCTATTTCAATGTCGGATGCTGAGAAGCAGCTGCGTCATGAGAAGCATTACAAATACGTGAGTACTCATGACGTTGCGTACTGGTCTAAAAGCTTCTTCCAGGACATGGAGAGATCTTGCAAGGATCATTTCAGGAGACGCTGTTGGGGTATTGGCTTGGGCTTTGGTTTCAGGGTCGTCGCACTTGATCCTAATTTCAGGAAGCTGTCGACGGATGCCATTGTTTCCTCATATTTACGTTCAAAAAGCCGAGCCATATTGTTGGATTATGATGGCACTGTGATGCCTCAAGCTTCCATTGACAAGAAACCAAGTCAGGAGGTTATCTCGATCATCAACACTCTATGTGATGATCCTAAAAACGTTGTTTTCGTCGTGAGCGGAAGGGGTAGGGACAGCCTAGGCAAATGGTTTACTCCATGCAAGAAGCTTGGAATTGCTGCCGAACACGGATTCTTCATGAGGTATGCTAAACTCGATTCACTAGCCTGTTTGCTCTCTTATTTCTTCTCCTTTGGCATGTCAATGAGTCTATATTCTTTCTTACCTCCTTCATATTTCAGGTGGTCTGACAAAGATGAGTGGGAGACTTGCGGTGATAATAGTGACTTTGGGTTTATTCAAATGACTGAGCCAATTATGAATCTATACATGGAGGCTACCGATGGGTCTTATATTGAGACGAAGGAGAGTGCTTTGGTTTGGCATCACCAGGACGCTGACTTGGGCTTTGGCTCCAGCCAGGCAAAGGAACTGCTAGACCATTTAGAAAGTGTTCTTGCAAATGAACCTGTCGCAGTGAAACGCGGTCAGTTCATCGTTGAAGTAAAACCACAGGTACCATCCGTTATTTTGCCGGTAGTTTGGGTAACCTGAAATGGGAAGAAGCAATGAATTTTTATAATTACGGTGGCTGAACATATTTTTTCATTGCAGGGTGTGACGAAAGGTTCAGTTGCCCAGAAGATATTTAATTCAATGGCCAATAGCGGCAGGCAAGCAGACTTTGTCTTATGTATTGGCGATGACAGGTCAGACGAGGACATGTTTGAGATAATTGGCAGTGCAATGACATCAGGAATCCTCTCCTCCAACACGTCTGTATACGCTTGCACTGTCGGGCAGAAACCAAGCAAAGCTAAATACTATGTTGACGACACAACCGAAGTTATAAATGTTCTCGAAGCTTTAGCCGAAGCATCCGACCCTCCGTCTCCATCATAGGTCAGTACTGCCACTCTCCAAAAATTACGGAGAAACTCACCCTTTCAAAATCTGACCCAACAAAAGCCCTGTGGAAAAATCCAAAATATTGACCACCAAGTAGTTATAGCTGTACAAACTTTCAGCTCTGTGAAGATGTTCTGCGTCAGCTACAAAAGATGAGATTGAGTGATTGGTACACGATTCTGAGAAATAGCTCCTTTCAGGCATTGTTGCAAGGTGAGATTCTTAGCAAGAATAAGGATGGTGCAGAGTGAAGCCTAACTGTTCTTAGCTTTCTATATTGTGGCTTTGCTCAGCTGCTGCTACTGTTTGATTAATTTGAGACATTCTTGATTTCTGACTCTGAATGTTTTTCCTATTCATTCTTTGTTTCACTCATTGTTCTGTATATATCATTATCATTTTTGTTTCTCTTTTAATATTTTTTGTAAATTACATTTGCTGTTCTTCAGACTTCAGTGACAATCTCTAATTTGAAAAACCTCAAATACATTGAATTTCCGAAATTGGGCTTATCGACTTGCGTGTAATTTTCTGAAATTGGGCTTATCGAGAAGCACAGATGGATTGGCCTAGGGGTAAATTGGTCAAAGTGGAGTAAGGCCGATTATTGGAATTTGTTTGGATTTAATTAAATTGATGATCTGAAGTGGGCTGGAGGAAAGGCGATCGGAGCGATGACGGATCATGTGGCGAGAGGAGACGATTTCGAGAAGAAAGCGGAAAAGAAGCTCAACGGTTGGGGCTTGTTCGGATCGAAGCACGAGGATGCTGCTGAGCTATACGAGAAGGCAGCCAATTCTTACAAATTGGCTAAATCATGTAAACCCTAATTGGTGACATTTAGTTGTTTTTATGATTGATTGGAGGGTTTATGGATCTGAATTGGTGAGATTGTATGTGTATTTGATGATCGCAAGTGAATGAATTTTGTTGATGATGATCTGGCTTTTAGAGATTGAAGTTAGGAAGAATTTGCAATGAGTTTTTATAAAATGTCAACATAAAGTGCGGGGAATGGTTTGCTGATTGACTTGTTCTTACAGGGGATAAAGCTGGAGCACATACGTAAAATTGGCCAGTTGCCATCTGAAGGTGTGTGCATCAGTTGAAATTTGGAGCCAACAATCTTTTTTCTCTTTAATTTATAGTTTATGATTATGAGTTTATGAAAACTTTGGTTTTTGAACTGTAGTTGGACAGCAAGCATGAAGCGGCAAATGCATTTGCAGATGCTGGTCATTGCTACAAAAAAACGAATATAAAAGGTTTACTGTGTAATAAGTGCAGGCAGTATGTTGTATGTGTAGATTATATTTGTTTGCGGCTCATATTTATCATTTCTGACATTTTATCTGTATTTTGATGTTTTGCAGAGGCTGTTTCATGTCTTGAACAGGCTGTAAATTCATTTTTAGATAACGGAAGGATTAGCATGGCTGCAAGATATGAGAAGGTATGATACTCATTAAGCTGTGCTGTTATTTTCAACAACGCTCTGAACCAATTGGAATTGACTTATGATTTCATCTTAGATGTCATTTTTGAATCATCACTGATAATTCTCATGCAGCTTTCTAAAACTGTCTTGTGCAGGAAATTGCTGAGTTATATGAACAGGATCAAAATTTTGAGCTTGCCATGGAATACTATGAAAAAGCAGCAGATCTTTTTCAAGGGGAAGAGGTAACAACTACTGCAAACCAGTGCCGGCAGAAAGTTGCTCAATATGCTGCTCAAGTAGAACAGTAAGGCTTCAAACAAATGCTCATTTAACGCATTGTAGCTGCATACTTTTATTTTATGTTCATATCAAAAAGGACGCTAGAAGACTTTTTACTTAATTTAAGCATATAAGTGGCGTCACAGGAATTCCGTTGTAGCCCTATTTGCCCTGCACTCCAAAGTTCTCGTTTGTGAGTAACGCACACTGCAGACAGGTGCCCGGTTGACTGCTTGAAATAAGTGATAGTAGTGTGGTCTAGATCAGTGCATTTGTATCTTTGCTTGTTTATCACAGTTTGGCTTGCTGAGGCCCGAACCTAGTACTGCATACTAAGAGAACAACAGAAGAGAACAACAGCATGGAGTTATGATTACTTAACGCTTACGTTTGAAAACATAGTTCACTATTCATACAGTGCATGTGCATCAAGACGCATCTGATGTCATACCTCTGTGAACCTTTGATTTCAAGTTTGTACTTCTATCATCTGATGAGCTTGCAGATTTCCATTTCTGATTTTCACACCATGCTTGTTATTTTGTTTCAGATATCAGAAGGCTGTGGAGATATACGAGGATATTGCTAGGCAATCACTCAATAATAACTTACTCAAATATGGAGTCAAAGGGCATTTACTAAATGCTGGGCTCTGCCAGCTGTGCAAAGGCGATATTGTTGCAATAACTAATGCTTTAGAGAGATACCAAGTGAGATATCAGACTTGTATCGATCCATTTTTTCAAATATTTTGATGGTCCCCAAGTTATCTAAATCGTCTTTCCATCGTAGGATCTGGATCCCACCTTTTCAGGAACCCGTGAATACAAGTTATTGGCGGTTAGTTTTGATTAAAATCCTAGTAATATTTTGAGAAACTGATTGTTGATTTTCCATCACAACTTTGACATCAGCATACGTAAGGGTTTAGTTTAAGACTTAAGTTGCTCCTCTTTTCATGTTGGTAACACAATTATTTGACAAAACAGTTGTATCGGCTAATAAAAAAGATTTGTTATTGTTTGGCTAGGATATCGCCTCTGCCATTGATGAGGAGGATGTTGCTAAGTTCACTGATTGTGTCAAGGAGTTTGATAGCATGACTCAACTGGTATGTTTGCTAGTTATTAGAGTTTTTTTATTTCTATGCTGGATGCATATGAGTTTACCTCAATATGACTCCCTCTGTAATGAAGAAAGTTTGCCTTTTAACTTGGAAAGAGAGTAAGGTATTTGTAAGTTTTAAAATGGAGGCTGTGACACACGCACACCAAATGAAACTTAGTACATACTACTTTTCCTGTACTGATATTTTCAAGCAGATATAGACATTGATTTAACCATTTGATATGTGCATTCTTTTAACTTTCCTGTACTGAAAGTAAACAGCATATGCGAAATGGTAATGCATTGTTCATTTATCAGCAGCACAGAATTTTAAAGTTGGTTGTCAAATAGAGTAATGATTTTAATTTTTAGCAATGGGGTGACAATATGTTGCGACTTGCAGGATGCGTGGAAGACCACACTTCTTTTGAGGGTAAAGGAAAAGCTGAAGGCCAAGGAACTGGAAGAGGATGACCTCACCTAATATAATCGAAACTACATTCAGATATGTACTTGCATGCCTTATCCCAGTTGAATGCATCATTGGACGCAGTTTGTATTCTATGTATATTTCATCCTAAATCTCGCACATCCATGTCTCGGTGCTATTGCTAGAGGGGGTGGATAGAGATTTGTGTGCTGGAGTTTGCATTTTTAGGTCTCTCCTGTGTTCACTAGGCGAGCCTTTAGCATCTTGTGTGCATCCTAGTGTGGACTGAAGTTTCCATCCATATTCCACAACTGTGCCAATGACGATTTTATATGCCATTTTCGATGTTATAAATGTTATAAACTTTCTTTATTATGCTGCAAAAAAAACTGGTGGGTAACTCTCTTTAGCTGTACTAGCGTTGTATATAAGTGCAGTATTTGGCCAGGATTAATCCTGATTATGTATCATGTACTTCCTACGTTCCACTATGTTTGTCCACTTTGATTATTTTATACATCACAAATAATAATAAAAGTGGACAAATTTTGTGGGACGGAGGGAGTAGAAAACTATTCACCATTTGATGTATAACTCCTACCCTGCTTCCAATCCAATGATCAATGTCGAAGTCTCGTCGGGATAATGTTAGTTTGAACGCTGCGTCTTCAGTCGATACTAAGTCAGCCCAAGTTTTACAACGATGGAAGTTTTATTTATTACAGGGTTAGTTCTCACATTAATGTTTAACAAATGAATGCTTGGGCCATGACATGGACCTACACTCAGCTCAAATCAGACTATTTCAGATTGACAATATCTTCACCTCGTGAAAGCCCATTAGCCTAGATTTCTTAGCTTAGACTGCCAAGAGCTAGCCGGTCCTCAGCTACAACACAACCTCAAAGGCTGCAGTTCCCTCTCTTCTATTGCTGGTTATTATCATTATCAATCCTACGCCTCCAGCTATATGTAGTGACTGCATTTCTGACATCTGCTCTACAAAAAACGTAATCACAAATCTATACTCCACTGTACTCACATACTAAAACTGAAGAAAGCATGCATCAAGCCAATCCCAGACTATGACTTGTGCCAGATCCCAACACCCACTTCCCAAAAGTAGGGGTGGGCGCGGTGCGGTTTGGTGCGGTTTGAGGGTAAAACCACAACCGCACCGTATTATGCGGTTTGACTATTTTTGAAACCATATCCGCATCACATAATGCGGTTTTTAAAAAATGCGGTTCCCGGAATATGCGGTGTGATGCGGTGTGGTGCGGTGCGGTTCGGTTTGAAAACCGCTTTCTATTAATCTTTTATAAATACACTTAAAACTAGACATGTCAAATTTATCCATATCCGTTTTGGTGTCCATCATCCGTCCATTTAATTCAATCCATTAACCATCCGTTTAATTAAACGGATAAAGTCATCATATCCGTTTACCATCCGTTTATTAAATGGATGGAACGGATGAACCATATCCATTTACCATCCGTTTAATAAACGGATGGTAAACGGATTGACGGATGAACCACTATCCATTTAGCGTCCATTTACCATCCGTTTATTATCTTATTACCATTCATTTACAATTAACTCATAAACGGATAAATGGATAAACGGATGGTAAATGGACATGGATGGTAAACGGATAAATGGATTATCCATTAATCCGTCATCCATTTACAATCCATCCATTTAATCCATTTAAGTTTAACGGATTAAACGGATGACAACCGTTTATCATCCGTCCATTTACCGTCCATCCATTTATCACCCGTCCATCCATTTGACGGGTCTACTTAAAACGTAATTAAATTACAAAATAAGTAATTTTAAACTTTTACATACCATATATTTCAAGAAATATGATAGAATTAGTAATAATAATGTATATAATTATAGTTTATCTAATTAATTCATTATATTATTCTATAAAAACTACATCAATTATACTAAATATACTTAATTATATATATTTATATGTTTTTTTAAAGAATGCGGTGCGGTGCGGTTTATCGCGGTTTACTTGAAATGTAAAACCTCAACCGCACCGCATTAAGCGGTTTGCTTGGAAACTAAAACCGCAACCGCGCCATTTAAATGCGGTGCGGTTTCCGAACCCGCATTTGCGGTGCGGTGCGGGCGGTTTCCACTTCCGGTGCGGTTTTTGCCCACCCCTACCCAAAAGAGCTTCAACACTGCTAAAACCACAGAGCCAGTAGCCAGACAATGCTATTTAATCTACTACAAAACCAAATCTAATCAGAGATTGGGACTGCTGTCTAACGCCCAGTTCTACTCATTAATCATGTAAACAAGAGCATGTGAAGTCACAAAAAGAGGACTAGTAGTGTGTAGAGTCCTACAAAAGCCTTTGTTTTCTGTTGGGTTCATCCTCTAAAAGGGAATCTGCACATCATATCAGTGTTCAAATTTCCATCCATGCATTCCCACCTACAAATCAATGGTTTAGGAATTAGCTGACTCACTAGGACTAGAGGGTCCCCAGTCCCCACACTCTGCATAAAAACCAAATACATAAGAATGTGAGAAGATTATTATGTTGCAAACTTGAGTAGAAAAGTGGGTTAAGTGGTCACAAGATCTATATTTTGTTTTCTGGCGGGCCTTTCTTTTGAAAAATATAAGGTGGCAACTTACAAGGGTCACCATCATTGTCTTCTATTTGTTCTACTTCATTAATCTTCTTGTTCTTCTTGCTGGTGCAATGTTTTTGCTGTTACAAAAAAACTGAAAACAAGTGAGTAGCAACCCTCAGTGTTTTTGCTGTAACATTGTGAGTTTTTTATGTCAATGTTAACGCCTTACTAACTCCCTAGCTGTCCCTTAAATGTTTATCACAGTTGAATAAGGCTCAACTAAGTGAGTGTTTCGAGATCTTCTGTCGGTTTGAGGGGACATGAATTGGGGTAGGAAGAAGAAGAAGACTTCTGCATCTCCCGCACTGGGAAAGGGAATGAGTTCATTAGCTAAGATGTTTCCTCTTTCTTGGATTCCAAGGTTGAGGCAAGGGAATGACATCGAAAATAAGAGGCTGAGGAAAAAGATTAGTAAACACAAGGGATTTAAGGAAGAGAAGAGTTGCAGGGCTGAGAAGTTCTATGGAGAGGCTGATGAGAATTTCTGGAGGCTGTCCTTCAGTGATGAAGGTGTTCAGGGGAGGAAGAGTGTCGGAAGATGTTCTGAATCTCTTTCTCTTCATGAGGTTGAGTTGTCTCCAATTCCATCATCTTGCAGAAGCTGTGGAGCTAAAGGTGGTGGCAATGTGGTGAAGAAGGAGAGTATGGATGTCAGTGGCATGTTACTGAATATGAGGGAGACTAGGGACTTGAAGCAACGTGTGGACAGCAAGAGGGAAACTAATGGGTTAATAACCAGAGAGCCTACGGAATCCGAAGTGTCCAGAAGGGATGGCAAGTTAAGGGATCTTGACCTTCAACACCAAAGCCATGGTCTTAACATAGATGTTAAGAATGCAAGCTTAAAGGGTACAGAAAAGAAAATGATGGTTAAGCAAGGAGCAGAAGGTGATCCAAATATTCAAAATTTGGATGTAAAAGACATTTCAGAAGTTGGCACAAAGAAACCGATGCAAGCTTCTATCAGAATCAGTTGCAGATCACCACTTCCATTATCTTCGCATCATCTTCATTGTGAAGCTTTCAAACATTCAAAACAACAAGGTTCAGAATGTAAAAACTTCAGAGAAGTTAATTTAGCAGAGTTGAGTTTGGGAGCTGATGAAGAGAGAAAATCAATTTACATCAATAAGGACTCACTGAAGAGAAGATCAAAGAGTAGCAGAAGCAGCAAAATAAAAGTTTATTCGCCTAAAACACCATCAAAGGCTGAGCTCTGTAAAATAAGAGCTTTAGAGGACCTGAAGAAGAAAATGAAGATAAAGGCTAAGGAAAAAGAGGAGCAAGAAAAAACTGTGCTAGAAAGCATGGCAGTGGTCAAACACTCATTCAATCCGCAAAGAGACTTCACAAACTCAATGCTGGAGATGATTCTTGAAAAAGGGATCAGTCAGGCAGAGGAGCTTGAGGAGCTCTTGGCATGTTATCTTATACTGAATTCAGATGAAAACCATGATATGATTATCAAGGTTTTCCGTCAGGTATGGTTCGATTTGAACAAGGATCGCCTTGATCCACCATTAAGGGATGCAGAACTGTAACAACTGACACACTGCCAGTTCTGCTAAAGCTTGAGAATTATCTAAAAGAATCCTTTCACTGATCATAAATGTATTTATTCCAATTTCAAGCAATATGAATATGATCTCTTATCATCCATGTCCTAAAACAGCTATTTGTACATGATCTTATTCTTTTCGGATATTGAAGGGCATATATTAATACCAAGTGATAACATTAACTAACCTTCATACATCAACAGATTCCCCAACAGTATAATAAATGTTTCATGTCATTTCTTAAACGAACCAAATAGTTACCTGAAAATTTAAGGCTGCATCCTTCTAGGAAGGCTATTTAAGTTAACAGCAAACTCTAATGTAATTGCAGAACTCAAGGCAAAAAATAGTTTTAGTTCAATGGGGAGATTTTAAGGTGGATTTCTTTAGCCTTAGCTCTAGACTAAGCATGAGAGTCATAAATATGATAACCCAAGACCACCTAAACTTTGAGAAAGGTAGCATAAGGCCAAGAGAACGGAACTCAAAATAAATGGTGTTAAATGCTACGTAACATTTTGTCTTATTTAGTTATTATTAATTAACCCTAACTTTAATTAAGTACTCACACTTGATAAAAATTATCATAGACAGACATCTATTTGTTTCAGATATAATAAATGTCTTGTAAATTGTAATAAAGGAGAACTTACCAGCAGAATGCTTACTTTCTCCACCCCAGTCGGGAGTTGGTTAAGTATCTCATCAGACATGCTTGTGATAGTTGTGGTCCAGAAATCCTTTCTATCTGAAGGTTCAACAATGGATGGATCACAAAGCAACCTTGGTGAAATTTCATCGATGAATTCCTGTGGAAGCGGAAAGAAGTGACTGAAAAGCGGTAACAACAGTAGAGCACTGTCATGTGCCCGCATGAATAAGATGTGCACTTATGTCAGCTGCAAGGAAAAGATAAACCAAAAAGATCAGGTCTAGTTTCTTTGTCCTCCCAACTTGTCTGCTAAAGAGAAAAAGCACATTTAAAATCCTAAATAAATGATGCAGGAACCAAGTACAGTTGCATTCAAATCCAAGCTATTTGGATCCTTCCAATCACCAAACTTCATTACTTGTACCTATGTTTATACTCACCAAACTAAGTTCCACAAGTGGTTCGTAACATACGAAAGTCCCAAAAACCCAAGAGCGAATATAATTAAGCAATACAAGCTAAAGAGAAAGTTTGGAACAGGATATACATATAGCTTATAATCTGCAAAAATGTGTACGTGTTTATTGAACTAAACAAAGGTATGCTGAATTGAAACCTGATCATCTATGACAAGTAATCTACCAACAACTGTACTGGAGTGTAAAGGAGCATACTGATATATGTTTCAAGTTCTTTCTGCAGGAGTAAAATGCCCCATCTGCTGTACCACGTTATTTACATTCGGAACATTCCACCACAATTTGCTCGGATCATTTTGTTTTTTAATTTCAGATTCATTCTTTTCCACCTGCGTTTCTGGTATATTGGATGAACCAGGATGCTCAGTTAGAAATTGCGCCCAAAATGTGTCATTTGCCCCAGTGGGCTTGGTTGTCATTGTTTTATCATCAGCTACTGCCTCGGAAGCTTTAGCTGACAATTGCAAAACTTCTGGAGATTGCAAAACTTCTGGAACTTGAACTGTGCCCTCATGGTTCATGTCTATTCCAGTATCTTTAGAGGGTAAATCAATATTCAGCTGCAGGAATGACAAAGTGGGACTGTCTGCACAGCCTCGGGATTCATCCAACTCGAATGTTGAACTGTTGTCTACGGATTCCCTCCCGGGAGAAATGTGTTTCTCTGGGTTTATCACTGCTTCTTCAAGTGGTGGTTCAATTTCAGTCATAATGAAAGCCAGAGGAGTGCGAGTATCATACATTTCTTCACCACATGACCGACCCACTTGATATATGATTTCTTCCCAATGTGTTATGGAAGATTCCATAAGATCAACAGGTTCATTATTCAGGGAGTGAAACGTTGTATCTTCACTACTGGCTTCAGAAGTCCTGAGCTGATGTATCTCATTTTCAGCTTCTTGCTGGAGGCAATCTGTAGTCAGCAACCTTCTTTTTCTTTTTCTGTTGTTAAAAGTTGTTGCGGAGCTCAAAGTCAATCCAGGTTTATCCAAAAGCTGAGCCAGAAAAGATATAAGATTCTCCTGTCTTTCTCTTATGCAGTCCATTTGCTGCTTTAACCTCTTGGCATGGAACTCATACTCTTCTCTTTCCCTTACATTACTCTCTAACTTCAGCCGAAGAGCTTCGGCCTCACATTTAAGCCTTCCAATGTCATCTTGGTAACCAACTCTTTCTGATTCGGTCAACGGAGATGAAATTCCATGAACTTGATTATGAACAGAATGACTATGAACTGGTTTGCGCCGGTGTATGTTTTTCAGCCGACGAGGCTGACCTTTGATAAAGTCATCATTAGCAAATTCCCATTGTTCTGGATCAATTTTCCTGAATCCCTGATATTTACAAGCAAAACTACAAAGGTTAATGCAAATCTTAGACCAAATATTCAGAAAAGGATGATAACTTACTTACATATGTATTCAACTGTCGAATAAAACTGGAAAAATTATTGTGCTTGAAGAACTTTGGCAGCAAGTCCCTGGAAAACTCTGGGGGTTTCCACACAATAAAACTTTTCCTACTTGAACTCCACGAGACAACAGAATTTGATGAGGGATCATCAACCATCTCGTACGTCTTAGCTATAAACGGAGGAAGTGCATTTGTACCACAAACACTTTCATCCATCTCGATATCTACCTGAACCTCAATCAAATCTTTCTTGCTGTTCTTACTAACCACACAATACAAAAATATCCTCGTTTATTAAATTCACTACCTTGGCTCTCTTCCGTCAAAAATCCCTATTCATTTCCAACAAAGCAAACCCCTCAAAACCCCTTTGCAACAGGCATCACCACATCAACAAGTCATTGACAGGTCATATATTCTACAAAGAATAATAAGTCAACTTAATCAGAACCACCAGCCACTCACAACAAATATACCAGTACACCAACTTCACCACCAAATCCCTAGCCTCCCAATCCAAACCCCAATATTCAATATTCAAATCCACCTCTCACAAACGCCGATAATCACTTCCTTCAAGCAAAAACAAGACCCAAACCTAAGCAACACAACAACTAAAAATCTCCAAATCACAATATATCTTTAAAGCTTCAACTCCAAACACCAAAATTTCAGCAACAACCAAAACCCTAACGCAGCATCAAAGCCTCTGCAGCTCAGATATCATCAATCCAGCAAAACCTCCTGTCATAGCAAAATTGAACAATTCAACAGCACATCTACGACTTGCTGACCACGAATACATTAAAATACACAACAAACAAATCCAAGCTGTAAATAACTACACTATAATTAAAAGAACTTGGAGCATACGCTATGATTAAATTACTACCGACGAAGTTGATTGACTGGACGGAGAATCGTTGACGGCGGAGGAATTGATCGGCGATTGAGATGAGGGAGATGAGAGAGTGATGATCGGTTAATTGGGGGAAATTCTAGGGCTTAGAATTACGAGGGGACGTTGAAATTGGGGATTTTGGTAATTAAATAGTTAATGGAATTAAGAGATTGGCTTAGAGTTTTTGTCTGGTTTTTAGGGCGTTATTCGCAATGCAAATATTCATTACTTTTAAACACGATTATTCTTCAAAAATTTATTTTTTAAAAAATATTATTACTTCATCGATCAAAAGATAGACAAATCATATATTCATAACAGATAACAAATATGCACTCAAGATTAGAAATCAAGTGGCTGTCCAATAAACCGCAACTTCTTATGCTAATTATTTTTATGCGAATTGTATTGTTCAAAATTATAAAAAATTGATATGCAATTAATTACAAACTCATTTGAAAAAGTATTATTACCTCAAACTCTTTTTATATTTGATTTAATATTTAAATTTCACAATGCTGATTTGTTATCGTTACTAGTATCACTTACGGATCATTGCAATGTGTAGTAGCTCTTTCATTAAAGGCTTATCCTTCTTTATTTATTATGGATACATGTGCTGATAATCTTCTAGAAAAATAGGCAATTGAAATGTCAACCATTTGTAATACAACAGGATTACAAAGCTAAATTGTAGTATCTTTGAAATGTCTTAGAAAGCTACCAATAATTATTTAAATGTTCCAATAATATTAAAAATAAAGTTATTGTTACAGGCAATATTGTGGTTGTTGCAATCAAAAGTAAATATTTAATACAAGCAATAACCGTAGCTGAATCTAGTATGATTTTGTTTGTGTCGGCTGGTTGGATATGAACCAAAATGAGACAAAAACATAAACACCCTATAAATATGGTCCCCTTATTTACTTTATTCTTAATTACTCGTCACGAATTAAACCAAATATCACACAACCAATACTAATGATATTTCAATAACTATGTATTTAGGATTTGGATCATGTGCTGCGTATAACATATTATAGCCAAATATAAAAATGAATTTTTGATTATTAAATATCAAAACTACGTCGTTTTGAAATGGGTTCAGAAATTTTAAGTTTGGGTTTTAGTAAACTGTATTGTTTTGAGTTAATTCTAAATAAAATTACGTCGTTTTATCGATTAAATTTTAGTTTCAAATTTCAAATTTTAACTGTATGTGAATGTAGGCTGCACGGGATCCGGACCCACGCATTTATGCCTTTTCAATGTAATAATGCAGCCACGTTTAGAAAAGAATATATATTAATTATTATATTGTTTAATATGATTAGCGTACATCACTAATGACGATTAGTTGGCCTAGTTGGGCTGGACCGGGTAACGATAGATTGAATTGTTAAAACTCGAGCCCAATAGGCAGCCCATTAGGAATTGACGCCACGTCAGCATGGTCAAACCAGAAGCGAATCTCAACACGACACATACCCATCAGTCAACGCAATTTTTTCTTACTTCGACACCGACATCGACATCCGACATAGCAGCTGCTGCCACTTCACTTCATCAACCTCGATCCAAGATGGTCAGGATTAGGGTTTCGATCATAGTCATTATTTTAGCTAGTAGCATCAGCTTCAACGTTGGTGTCAGTGGTGGTGTGTTTGGATCGGATCGGAGTGTGTTGCAGCGGAGGAGTCGTGAGCAGGAGGTGAGGTGTGGGGATGCGATGACGAGATTGGAGTGTGTACGGAGTGGAATAAGGTGTAGGTGGTGTAGGAGTGAGGATGTTGATGATATGTGTTTTAGTAAGATGGAGGCTTGGAGGCTGCCTAGACAGGTTTTTGTATGCGAGTGATTTTGAGGTTCCTGGTCTGAAGATTTTAACTGCATTTGATTTCTTTAGAGTGATAGGCTTAGTTTTTATTGAGTTATAGATTTGGATTTTTGCATGTGATGGTAGTGGGAGTGGGATTAAGTTTGTTCTGGGATTTCGATCTGGAAATTAGGGGTTTTATGGTGGTTCCGGTCGTGTTGTGGCTGCCTTAATACAATGTGAGACGCTAGTAAAGTCAATCTAAACACTGAGTTTCACTGCCACGGGTTTTGATGACTGGGTCTTGTTCTTTTCTGTATATTCCTGATGGCTGGATATGTTATGGGCATGTATCTGTACTGCTTAGTTGGGCTTTGGTATTGGTTAATGATGGTTCGGAATGATGGGATGGTGGAGATATGGAGATTGGCCTCAGCATTCTGGTTCATTTTGATCTGGACTTGAAAAAATTGCCCTCACAGTACGAACTGTGGTTCAGTTATGCAGTAGTACCTAGATGATATCAATACGACACACCACAGCATTGTTACATCTTTGACTGATTTTTCATTTTGTATCCATCAGCTGTCTGAATTTTCAGAACATGCTCGGGTCCCTCGTGGCCTGTGCTTTTATGATCTTCTCCATGTTGGCAACCTATTAAAACTTGTTGATAAGGAATGTTCGAATTTTCTGGCTTTGACTGAATCATTTAATACATGACATGAGGATCGTCCGGTCTGACCAAGTCCAGGATCATTTTCTTGTGGATACTTTTATGGTGTGAAAATGATACCTCGTGGTCCATCATAATCAGGCCAGGGAGATATATAAGTTGCACAAAAGGGAATAACTTAGCAACTATTTTGTTGAACAATTGGCATGCTAAATGCTGACCATTGTGAGCTTCCATGAGACATGAATCCAAAGAGTAGTCAATGCCTGTATATCTGTCTTGTTCCATTTCAAAAAATCAGATATCAATCCATGCAACCAAGAGCTGTCTGAAAACTATGGAAAGCAAGTAGTTGATTTCAGAACACAAACAAAAGTGCGTGGAATTGATTAGCCATTGCTAATCCACCCCAAGTTGAACCAGCTCTCTTTGATAGTTGAGTCATAAATGCTGTAGACATTCAAAGTTGACTGTGAAGGAATATAGTACAAATGGGCATAAAGGAGTAATGGTTAAGAAAGTATTTATAAGCTAGCAGTGATGAGAGTTTCAAATTAAGCTTTGTCATCATGTTTTCAGTTCAGTACCAGATAGGTTTTCTACTGTTTCTGACACGATTTTGGAATTTGAGGTTCGCAGTGAATGCTTTGGAAAAAGTGGTGAAAACTATGGGAAACGTCTACTGGAAATTCAACGCCAGAACTTGCCAAGTAGAGGAATTTGGAGTGACGCTGACTCCGTCAAGTGAGTCCGAGCAAAACATCACTTGTGACTGCAATTTTCCTGGCAATGTCTGCCATGTTATCTCCATGTATGAAGCTTTATTCTTCTTGAACTTATCATCTGGTTTTATGGTGCTAAGAATTTCCTGGATAATTTGAGTGTTCTAAAATTTGGGTGTTTTAATCTGTTCCAGAATTTTCAAGAGACACAACCTACCAGGGAATTTGCCGCCAGAGCTTGTCAATCTGCCCTACATCCACACTATGTAAGATACATTATCATGTTTTATTTTGAAAAGGGGGATGATCTGCTTTTGGGGTCGAAGTCAAATCCTATCTGTTGTATGGAATATGGATTGTGAGATTGTTTATCATTTTGAATTTGAAGAGATTTGGCATACAACTATCTAAATGGCTCTATTCCGAAGGAATGGGCTTCGTTGCCCCTGCAGTTTATGTAAGTTTATTTGTGCTTCTGTTTCGCTTCATTGCTTGTTTCATGACATGTTTATGTAGTGTGCTTATTTGGAAATTCAAAATGCAGTAGCGTTATGGTCAACCAATTGTCAGGCGAGATTCCTGCAGAACTTGGGAATATAACTACCCTCACGACCTTGTAAGTTTGTAACCTGATTTTAAAATTGTAGTAATCCAAATGTTGCAAATATTGGTTTGCAATGGTTCTAACTTATTATTTGTTTGAGCAGGGAGCTTGAAGCTAACCAGTTTTCCGGTACAGTTCCAAAGGAACTTGGAAAGTTGGTTAACCTACGGAATTTGTAAAAATCTTTCTAATTTTTTCATGCAAATTTTGTGCTGTTTGTCTCAACTTTTTGGATCACCCAAGGTGTGTTGTCCTCTATGTTCACTTCTCCCAATCGGTTATTGACATCTAATAAGCTCACTGGTGCATTGCCTATTGAGCTTGGAGCACTGCGGAGCCTAACAAATTTGTAGGTTCATTCTTTGGTTATGAGTCTTTTAATTGTGTTAAAGTTGATTGCATAATCATTGTCGCATAAATGATTTATTCTGTTTGATTGCTGCAGTAGGATAAATGACAACAACTTCAGCGGAAAAATGCCTGATTTTATTCAGAACTGGAAAAATCTCACCAGATTGTGAGTCTACGTCTGTAAACAAATATATATGCTTATAGATGGGTATGATTAATTAAGGTTGTGTTATGCAGAGAAATAATGGGTAGTGGATTAAGCGGACCTATTCCATCATCCATCTCTCGATTTTGGGACGTTTAACAATATTGTGAGTATTGTTGTATAAGTTTATAAAAAAACCACTCTGTGAAAGATCCTCATTTTGATCTAGTTACTTGTAGGAGAATAAGTGATATAAGCTTACCAGCCCAAGAGTTCCCTCCTCTTCACAACATGAATATGCTTCGACAAATGTATGTAAAATGCTTAGTTTGTTATTTAAATGAGAAAATCCGTTTTGATAGTTTTATCATGTGTGGTTTCAGACTCCTAAGGAATTGCAACCTTACCGGAGAAATTCCAGCATATAATTGGGCATTCAGTTATACGAGACTTGTGTAAGTGCATGATTCAAATGAAGATAAATAATGCAAATAAATGAATATCTCATATGAGCTTTATTGAACTACAACAGGTTTCTCAGCTTTAACAACTTAGTTGGCGAGCTACCTACAAGCATCAATTCTAGAGCTTTAACCTTTATGTGAGCGTGGAGAGATTTCTAGTTACTTTATGAGATTTGGATGTCTTTGCACTAACGCTGTTGTTTTGTTCAGATTCTTAAACAATAACTTGTTTAAAGGCAATATACCACAAGCGATGCTAAGACCAAAAACTGATGTGTATGCCTCTGTTTCATTTGTTCACAGCAAGGTTAGAATTTGATTTTGTCTCAATAAGCGCACTTATTTTGTCCTCTCAAATGCTTTTGCAGTGACCTTTCCTACAACAACCTAACTTGGCAAAGCCCAGAGCAGCCAGTTTGTCAAAACAAGCTTGTAAATTCATTTTGCATTTTTAGAAACATTTTGAGACTTGATGCACGTTTCTTGGATTGATCATTTCTGATAGTTGGATGTATAGCTAACTTCGAATTTGTTGATGTCTCTTTCTGCAGTCTTCCTCTGAATTTAAACTTGTATCGAAGTTTTTTGCGGGAGGAAAACTTGTAAGTGGACTACTTTCCTCCGGGATCTAACTAACAAATCTTTCTTCTCATTGATGGTGCAGTTAGAGATTTTTTCTTCGTATATGTTATAATTTTCTTAAATTGTTGATTATAAACAGAAAGGGAATCTTTCCTTGTGTCGAAGATTTTACGTGCCCTAAGCGTAAGTTTTAACACAATGACTCCATCTCCTTAAACATCAAAAACATCTTACAAAACAATTCTCTATATTTACAGGATGGCATTACATGTATATCAATTCGGGTGGGCCAACTGTGATGATACGAAGAAATAATAAAGATACTATGTACGATGGAGATGAGGGCTTTGAAAGAGGTGCTGCAAATTTCTACCTTAGCAGTTCAGGGTCAGCCAATTGGGGATTTAGTAGGTCAGGAGATTTTATGGTCTACGATAATTTTCTCAACCCAATATTTACTATATCCCCTTCATTGCCAAAACCTCGCTGAGTTGTACAAGACAGCAAGAATCTCTCCATTATCTTTGACATACTATCGATACTGTATGATCAACGGTAGCTACAATGTGAATCTTATTTTGCGGAGGTGCAGTTTACCAATGACAGCTCCTTTAGTAGCATTGGGAGACGTGTGTTTGATATATATATCCAGGTATTTCGTGGACTGCTTATTCATAAAGTACATTTAGATTGTGAATCCTCATTTTCTAATGAAAAATTGGCTTGTGCGCAACAGAACATTTTGGTTGAAAAAGATTTCAATATTGAAGATGCTGCTAGTGGAGTGCTGAACCCTATCATAAAAACGTATGACGTGATTGTCACAAATGAACTATTGGAAATTCGATTTAGCTGGGCAAGCAAAGGGACTACACGAGTTCCTGCAAGGGGGACTTACGGGCCTCTTGTATCAGCTATCTCCGTGGATCCGAGTAAGTCATTTGAGCTATTTAGCACATGTTATCCGTTATGTATCTTGTTTTTGAGCTATTCTGCACATTTATCAAAATATTCATACAAACACGATACAATGTAATATTTTTAAAGATGTAGAATACTGTATGTTCTGAGTTAATACGCACCTGTTTTCATAACAGATTTTGTTCCTCCAAATGAGGATAAAGGGACTTCAAAAGCTGTATACATTGCTGTTGGAATTGTGGCTGCATTTATTCTCTTGGTTATTGGCTTCTTTTTGTGTAAGAGACGTGCCAGACGTGCGAAACAGAAACGAGAAGGTATTCACTACATGATGCAGTGAATCCTCTATATATTGTTGTAATATTTTTTCCTCAGCAATTTTTTGGTTCTGTATCTTGTTGTAATATTTTTCCTCAAAAAGTTGTCTGTTCACCAGATAATATACTGAACCTTCTGTTTCTTGTTTCAATGTTTTAAACTACTTAATATGAGTCAAAAATCAAGGTTGCAGGTCATGATTCACGATTCAATATTCGATCGATAACAAGAACTGTGAAAATCATCAAAAACACTACTTTGAAAAATTGATCTAAAACTCTAAAATATCTTCTGAAACTAGCAACACAACACATCCTGTAAAAAAGCCTGGAAAATATTTGACAAACAACTTTCACTTCCAGCACTCAGCAATCTGTTAAACTGTAAATCATCAGACTCAAAAACCATAAACCAAAATCCTCAATTCAGCTCACATCATTATCATCAAGCGTAATGATCGACAGCTTCCCTCAAATCCTCGTACTCGTGACACTCTTCCAAGTACTCACCCAAATCCACCAGAACCACATCATTAGAATTATCAACAAACTCCGGCACGACCATCACGTGTCCCGGAAACATAGCATACGCTTCAACATTAGCATCGATCGATACAGTCTTCTTAACGTCTCGCCCAAGCTCACTCAAGTCCTTCACATACCTCCCTCCATTTGTCATCGTGCATGAATCCCTATACAATCTGAAAAGAATTAGACCTCGCGTGTCGATCTGATCCACCACTAGCCTCGCGTACTCTTTGATCGATGCAGTAAAGATCACAAGCTCATACATCGGTGAAACTTTTTCAAGAAAGTCATCCAAACCCGGCCGCTTGGAAACATAATGAATCTTCGAATGTCCATCGATTTCGTAGCTTACGATGAAATCGTATCGCGCTGGAGGATTGTTGGGGTCTTGATCTTCACTTGAGTGGATTAATACCTTGTCTAAATCGAGGACTAAAGTTGGCTTTCGGGGGGAATTTTGCGGCGGGAGTAAATTGGGTTTCGGTAGAATAGAATCTGGACTCGATGTTGGGGTTGTTGATCCAGTCGAATTGCCCCAAATGTTTGAATCTTGACTCATGTTGGCGGAGATGAATTGCGAGACAGCTTCTTCAAGATTTTGGCGCTAAATCTGTTGCAGGGGATTTGAGATCAGGTTGATGCAGATGAAGACTGTGACCGTTAAGTTAGTTACAAATTGCTTAATGGGCTTCGATATTGGGCTTCGAGTTCTAGAAGGCTCGCTGATTTAAGCCCCCATAAAATGACAGATATTTTCAAAAACTTGTTGTAATTAAATTCATAAAAATCCAAAATATCTATCCTATATATAAAGCGCAAACCATCTTATTGACGATTATTTGAAGCCACTTTTATATTCCGAAACTACCCCTATGAAATTCAATATTTACTTTATCATATTCTATTTTACTCTTTTGATTATAATATATAAAATATGTATTTATATATGTATAATACGCTGAATTTTATATAAACTTACATGCACAGATTTTTCTGTGCAAAACTACTAGTTATATCATAAAAGTTTTAACTATTTTCAGCAATCAAAGTTAATGAATTATAATAATTAAACTTCCTTTAAAATCAATAGAAAATAAATTAAAGATAAATATATCGACTTCGCATGCAATAAATCCGTGATAAGATACTCCAAAATCCCAGAAAATAAAAATTTGCAATATTTAAAGATTTTCAAACTCACAAATCTTCTTAATCCATAATTATAGCTTTCCATTTTAAGCTTGCATTCTTATCTTCACGTGATCCGATTTCAATAAAATCAGTATCTTGTGTTTCTGTTACGATCTTTAATTCACGTACACTCTGTTTCGCTTCTTCAACATCGAATCAAACAGCTCTGAAAATGGCCGACGTCAGACCAAACAGCGACGGCACTCCTGAAGTGGTTGTCAACGTGCAAGAAGTAGCTGATCGGGCTGGAAAGGCGTCGTCTTTCCCGCGTTGGATGCCATTTTTACAAAAGGTTTTAAGCTTTAAAGTTTAAAACATACTCTGTTTTGTGTTTCGATTTGGTACGATGATGTTGTTTTTTGGTGGCAGATAATTGCGGAGGTGTTTGGGACGTATTTTTTGATATTTGCGGGATGTGGGTCGGCGGTGGTTAATCTTGCGAACGATAAAGTCATCACCTTTCCCGGAGTTGCGATCGTTTGGGGATTGACTGTGATGGTTTTGGTCTACTCTGTCGGACACATCTCTGGGGCGCACTTCAATCCAGCCGTTACAATCGCTTTCGCGACTTGCAAGCGTCACCCATGGAAGCAGGTCATCACTAGAACTTCCCTTTCGAATAATTGGAACTTTTTTACGATAGTCAGCATAAGTCAACGAAAGCGTTGACCAAATCAATGAAGTGTCTTTGTGTTGAAATGTTGGGTTTTTTGGGTGGTATGTTTCTCAGGTGCTGCCATATGTGGCTGCTCAAGTTGTGGGCTCTACACTAGCGGCAGGGACGCTGAGGCTGATGTTTGAAGGAAAGCAGGATCATTTCGCAGGGACAATGCCAACTGGGTCTAATCTGCAGTCTTTTGTTATTGAGTTCATCATCACTTTTTATCTCATGTTTGTCATCTCTGGTGCTTCCACTGATAGTAGAGCTGTGAGTACCTCTTCCTTTTAAGACTGTTCCTTGTTGAAACTTAAATTGAAGTTATAACTTATGCTGATGATTTCTGCAGATTGGAGAGTTTGCTGGACTTGCAGTTGGAGCCACAGTTTTGCTTAATGTCATGATGGCAGGGTGAGCTCTCTCCTGGCCTTTTAAATTTGATTGTTTGTACATTGTTAAGAGATGGCTTTTCTAAATGTTCAAGTCAGCTCAAATAAACATAAAAAAACTCAACTTTGCATGATTTTGTTATGAACTATGACCATAGGAGTGTCATTTAGCTTAGGATATCTTATGACCTTTGAAAGTTTAAGCATTGGTTCGAGTAATTCCACTCGGTTTTTAGTTGATTTGGTTGCATGCAGGCCTGTTTCAGGGGCATCAATGAATCCAGCAAGGAGTTTAGGCCCTGCCATTGTATCTGTGAAATTTAAAGGGCTATGGATATACATACTGGCTCCAATTCTTGGGGCAATATCAGGAGCTTGGGTGTATAATGTCATCAGAATCAAAGACAAGTCAGTGCGAGAGGTTACTAAGAGCGGGTCTTCTTAAAGTTCGCTGGCCGAGCTGGGTCCGGCTAAAGGAATGTTAAGACATGATACATAGATACTTACTCCAACTAGTTTATCCTTCAGGCTCCCCCCATATCTGTGGTGTTTTTATACCATAGAAGTTAGACAGTAAGGGTTCCATGGGCTCAAATAAAATCTGTCTTTACTCTTCAAAAATACTTGTATGTCATGCTTGATGATTTTGAATTGTAGAGGGCCTAAACCTATGCAACATGTTCAGGGCTGAGTCACTATTTTCACAAAAGAAAAGTATCCACAGACCACAAGGAAATGAACCTAGACTTGGTCCATGTATTGAATGATTCAATCAAAGCCAGACACTGACTAATTATTCAGACTAAAAGTCTCAAAATTTTCACAGTTTTTATTCCTGCATCAATTATCTCTACACCAATGTGTAACCAATAAACCTTGACCATCATAATCAAGCCATGGAGATCTATCACTATCACATGTTCCTATTTTCAACAAAAGAGAATAACATGGCAACAATTCGCTGACAATGTGAGCCTCCATGAGACATGAATCCAAATCAATATTAAAAAGAATAGTCAATGCTCTTGTATATGTTGAATAATAAAAGAATGTGAGTTGACAAGTTGTTCCACCTGTAAGTCGATTTTTGGGTCAAATTGGAGATTGATCCATTATGTGCTTACAATTTATCATGGTATCAGAGCGGGTCGAACTTGGACTCAGTACGAAGTCGTGGTCCATTATGTGCTTGAAATTTATCAGTATATATGTTAAAAAACTAAGAAATCAATCCATGCAAGCAAGCAAAAGAGGATCAGTATGAGAATGTGATGATGAAAACACTATGTAAAGCAAGCAATTGTCGATTTCAGGACACAAACAAAGACGTGTGAAATTGATTTCCTATTAGGCCAATCCATCTCCCAGTTGCTCTATTGTGACATAAATGCTGTAGTCTATCAAAGTTGACTATGTGAAGAAGTTCAGTTCAAACCGACATAAAATGAGGAATGGGTAAGACAAACAAAAAGCTCCAAAGGCTTTATAAGCTAGCAGTGATGAGACACTCAAAATTAGTGTCTGTCAGCATGTTTTCAGTTCAGTATCAACTCTGTTTTCTACTGTTTCTGGCACTGAGTGCTCAAGCCAAGATGGATCAAGATGAAGGTTAGAACTCCCAAGCTCTAAACTTTATCTCAAAGTTGGGAACTTTGATGCGAAACTGAACTGGGTTTCGAAAATCGATGAACCCCAGATGAGATTTGAAGCTACTGACTCGATTTTTTCATGTGTTGATTTGCAGTGAATGTTTTGGAACAAGCGGTGAAAACTATGGGAAACGTCCACTGGAAATTCAACAACAGCACTTGCCAAGTTGAGGAATTCGGTGTGACGCTGAATCCGCCGAGTGATTCAGTGCAAAACGTCTCTTGTGACTGCAATTTTCCTGGCAATGTTTGCCACGTTGTCACTGTGTATGAAGTTTTCTTTTTGTTTTTATCATCTGGCAATTTATCAACTTATGAATTTGAGTGTTTCAATTCGTTGCAGAATTTTTCAGAGACACAATTTACCGGGGAAGTTGCCACCAGAGCTCGTCAAGCTGCCCTACATCCAGATCATGTTAGATTCATTACCATCATTTAAATGATTTGATTTAAGGTAAAAACAAACCCTAATTGTTGGATGGATTGTGAGATTGTTTATCATTTTGAAATTACAGAGATTTAGGATTCAACTATCTAAATGGCTCGATTCCCATAGAATGGGCTTCATTGCCGTTGCAGCGCCTGTAAGCTTAATTTACACATCTGTTTTGCTTCATTGCTTGTTTCAACGTGTAGATGAAGTGTGTTTAATCGGAAATTCAACATGCAGCACCGTTATGACCAACCGGTTGTCAGGAGAAATTCCTGCAGAACTAGGGAATATAACTACTCTCACAACCTTGTAAGTTTGTAATTTCTTTTCAAAACCGTGCATACTATAAAGCTTATCAATCTGAATGTTGCAAACGAAGCTACACAAAATCTGATGGTAATTTTTATTGATCTTGTTCGAGCAGGGAGCTTGAAGGCAATCAGTTTTCCGGAACAGTTCCTAGGGAACTTGGAAAGTTGGTTAACTTACAGGATTTGTAAGACTCTTTCTCACTGTCATACAATTTTTGTGTTGTTTTTTCACAACTTTTTGGATCACGAAAGGCGTCCTCTATGTTTACTTTCTCTGATAGGTTATTGACATCTAATAATCTCACTGGTACGTTGCCTATTGAGCTTGGAGCACTGCGGAACCTAGAGGATTTGTAGGTTCATTCTTTATTATGAGTTATGTAAAAGTTGATTGCATAATCATAGTCGCTTACATGTTTTTTCTGTTTGGTTATTGCAGTAGGATAAATGACAACAATCTCAACGGAAGAATACCTGATTTTATTCAGAACTGGAAAAACCTCACCAGATTGTGAGTCTAAGTTTTTAAACAAATGTATATGCATATGAAATCATTGCAATTAACCAAAGCTCATCTTATGCAGAGAAATAATGGCCAGTGGATTAAGCGGACCTATTCCATCATCCATCTCAGCTTTGGAAAACTTAATCAGATTGTGAGTATTTTTGTACAACTTTTTATACTAACTTTTTGAAATCCTCATTATTTGATCTTGTTACTCGTAGGAGAATAAGTGATATAAGCTCACCAGCCCAAGAGTTCCCTCCCCTTCACAACATGATTTCGCTTCAACAAATGTATGTAAAATGCTTAGTTTGTTATTTATATGAGAAAGTCCGTTTTGATAGTTTTGTTGTGTGTCATTTCAGACTCATAAGGAATTGCAATCTTACCGGAGAAATTCCAGCATATATTTGGGGATTTAGTGATTTGAGACTTGTGTAAGTGCATATATCAAATGGTGACAAATGTTGCAAATAAATGTGTTTCTCATACGGACTTTATTGGACTTCAACAGAGATTTCAGCTTTAACAGATTAGTCGGTGAACTCCCTACAACTATCCGTTCTACAGCTTCAACTTTAAAATTAATGTAAGCGTGAAGATTTTTTTATTACTTTATGAAATTTGTATGTCATTGTTCTAACACAGTTTTATTTTTCAGATTCTTAAACAACAACTTGTTTAACGGCAATATACCACAGACAATGCTAAGACCAAGAAACAACGTGTATGCTTCTATTCCATTGTTCATTTCTCTCTTAACAAGCACGCTTATTTTGTCGTCTTAAACGTTTTTGCAGTGACCTTTCTTACAACAACCTAACATGGCAAAGTCCAAAGGATTCAGTTTGTCAGAAAGAGTCAGTATATTCGTTTCTTTATTTGATTATCATTTCTTTCTTTAGATGTATACTTAACTTTGAGTTTGATGATGTCTTTTTCACAGTTCTGAAATAAATTTGAACTTGTATCGAAGTTTTATGGGTGAGAAAAACTTGTAAGTATATTACTTTCCTCTGGCCACCAAACTCGCAAATCTTCCTTATCATTCTTCATGTTAACTTCGTTTAATTGTTGAATATAAACAGGAGGGGAATCATTCCTTGTGTCGAAGTTTTTAAGTGCCCCAGGCGTAAGTTCTTACACAATGACTCTATTATATCGTTATACATCAAACTACTTTTCAAAGCGGTTATCTATATTTACAGGATGGCATAACATGTATATCAATTCTGGAGGGCCGGATTTGATGATTAGAAGAAATAATCAAGACACTATGTACCTCGGGGACGATGAACTAGCAGGTGCTGCTGCAAATTCAAACCCTCGCAGTTTAAAATCGGGTAATTGGGGAATAAGTACTACAGGAGATTTTTTGGATGACAACAATTATCTTTACACAAAATCTGCTATATCCCCTTCATTGCCAAACTTACCTGAACTGTACAAGACAGCACGAATTTCTTCGCTATCTTTGACATACTATAGATACTGTATGATCAACGGGAGTTACAGTGTGAATCTTCATTTTGCGGAGGTGCAGTTTACCAATGATAGCTCCTTTATCAGCCTTGGGAGACGTGTATTTGATATATACATTCAGGTACTGCTTATTCATAAAGTAACTACAAATGTGAATATTGAAATTTTTGGAGGTTTGCTATATACGTTTTTTAATGTACTATTGACTTGTGCATAACAGAATATATTGGTTGAGAAAGATTTCAATATTGAAGATGCTGCCAACGGAGTGCTGAAGCCTGTAATAAAATCGTATAATGCGACTGTCACAAACGAACTACTGGAGATTGGATTTCGCTGGGCGGGGAAAGGGACTACGCGAGTTCCTGTAAGGGGGACTTATGGTCCTCTTGTATCAGCTATCTCAGTCGACCCGAGTAAGTCTTAGTCAAAAATAATTTGTTCAAAGAATTTACAGTATGTGTTATCTGTATATTTTCATGTTTTGAGCTTAACTGCACGTATACAAAATATTATTACAGATACGATACAGTATAAATTTTTTTCTTCTAAAACCATAGAATCCGACAAATGCAAGACTTATTACATAATTGCATACACATTTAAGATGTACTTCTTATAACAGATTTTGTTCCTCCAAATGAGATTAATGGGACTGCAATTGCTGTATACATTGCTGTTGGGGTCATCGGTGCGTTTGTAATACTTTTGGTTGTGGGTTTCATTTGGTGGAAGAAAAGTTCAAGACGCGCAAAACAGAAACAACAAGGTATTCAGCATATAATGTACTGAACCTTTTGAATCTTTTTGTAATCTTTTTCCTCTGCGATTTTTGTTCCCAAATTTGTGTATGTCCCAGTATTGGGGTGTGTCACTTAACTTATTTTCTGAAGTAATACTCTTGGGAACGGCACTCACTTTGATGCTGTTGCACAGTTCTAGGAGGACTTGAGTTCAAACTGGTTCGTTCACTTTGAAGCAGATCAAGGCTGCTACTGACAACTTTGATCCGGCTAACAAGATTGGAGAAGGCGGGTTTGGAGTGTCTTCAAGGTTAGTCGCTTAACTCAAGCTGAAGTTAAACTTGCTAGTTAAGAATAATTGTCCTCTTCAAACAACTCAATTATTTGTGTTTACTTCAAAAATATTTATTGCAGGGTGTATTAGCTGATGGTACTGTAATAGCTGTAAAGCAGCTGTCAGCAAAATCAAGTCAAGGAAATCGCGAGTTTCTCAATGAGATCGGCATGATTTCGTGCTTGCAGCACCCTAATCTAGTGAAGCTTCACGGCTGTTGTATCGAAGGAGATCAGTTATTGCTTGTGTATGAATACTTGGAGCATAACAGCCTATCACGTGCATTATTCGGTATGTCAAATATTTCTGCACTGGTTTTTCACTGACAAAGGACAACAGATCTCAAGTTCACTAACATGTTCTGAATTTTCGTAGGTATGGAAAACTCTCAACTGTTTCTAGATTGGCCAACCCGGCAACAAATTTGTTTGGGGATTGCGAAAGGCTTGGCATATCTTCATGAAGAATCGAGGCTTAAGATAGTGCACAGAGACATCAAAGGGACTAATGTATTGCTGGATAGGAACTTGAATCCGAAAATATCTGATTTCGGATTAGCTAAGCTTCATGAAGAAGAGAAAACTCATATCAGCACGAGAGTTGCAGGAACAATGTAAGTCAGGCTTTATGCTCAATTAACCATCGATTCACAAGCGGAATCTAAGCTCTGATTTCCTTTTGGCCATGTAGCGGATATATGGCTCCAGAATATGCATTATGGGGATATCTAAGTTACAAAGCAGATGTATACAGTTTTGGAATTGTGGCATTGGAAATTGTTAGTGGAAAGCACAACATGAGCCACCAGCTCGAGTATGACTGCGCTTGTCTTCTAGATTGGGTACGTGACCAAATCCAATCTTATCATCCAAAATGCTTTAACTCAACATATAAAGATATATACTAATCTGTAGTTTCATTTTTTCCGCAGGCCTGCCAGTTGCAAAGAACTCAAAAGCCAATGCTCTTAGTCGACAAAAAACTTGGATCAAATTTCAACGAAGTAGAAGTAGAACGGATGATCCGAATTGCATTACTATGCACCAATGCCTCTCCATCTCTACGTCCCAACATGTCCGAAGTAGTACAAATGCTAGAAGGAACCACAGAAGTCCCAGAAATTATTCCAGAATCAAGTGGCTACGGTGAAGATTTAAGGTTTAAAGCCCTGAGAGACCATCACAAGCAGCTACGGAACAGCGAAAACTCCGCTTCAGGGTTCTACTCCACTCAAGATCTGTACCAAGTGAATATGGAGTCTTACTTAAAGGACAGAAATTCTGAAAACCAGACTGAGATTCAAATGGACGAGACATCAACTGAATCCGATCTTTACGAAGTAAATTTAGAGTCTGGACAACATGATTCGAGTAAGTAAATACGTATGTATAAAGCATTCGAAGACTTCTACTCAAGATTACAAATTTTTATAGCATCTGGTTGTGTTTGGTTTGTCATATGTTCTGTTATTTTTACTTACTTTCTGACGTATTAGGGTTTAAAGTGTAACTGATTTATAGTCAGCTGATATTTTGTAACTGAATCTGAGCTTGTCCAAACTCGGACAACACTGAATCTACTGGTCTGACACGTGTATAATTATGCACACGTAACTCTCTGCACACCTGACACGTGTGCTGTGTGCATGTCTGTTCTTGAAAGAACAGAGTTTTTGTAGCTCACCATGAACCAAAGCTGAGGATTGAGAAGCGAGAGTTAAGCTATGGAATCAAGCTGTGAATGTCCAGGAGCGATGCCGACTAGCGAAGGGATGACGCCGGGGCAGCAGATGACTGTCGGGCAGATGATGCTGGACAAAGGAGCTCAGATGATGCAGTCTTTAAAACCCATTAAACAGATGAAACAACATGCTTGTACCTTTGCGTTTTACAGCCATGATATGAGTCGCCAGATCGAGACTCATCATTATGTTACTAGGATCAATCAGGACTTCCTTCAGTGTGCAGTTTACGATAGTGACGAGGCCCATGCACGCCTCATTGGTAAACTTTCCTGATGCTTGATTTGTATGATTTAGTTTTTTGATGATCTGATTTTTGTTGGACAGGGATTGAGTACATAGTGTCTGATCGGCTTTTCGAGTCGCTAGAAGCTGAAGAACAGAAGCTCTGGCACTCCCATGCTTACGAGGTAAACACTTAGGGCACGCTTACTTGTAGGATGTATGAGCTGTACTGTGTCTAAAAATTCAGACATTACTACGTAATGATTTTAGCAAATATTTGGTACTGAAGGTGAAGTCCGCCCTGTGGGTCAGTCCGTCGATCCCAGAAGTCATAGCGAAACCGGAGCTAGCAAATTTTGCTAAAACCTACGGCAAGTTCTGGTGCACATGGCAGATCGACAGGGGTAAGTCTTGTATAACTATAACATAGTAAATGATTTGTCGAAATTTTTACCAAAATGTTTGATGAACCAGGGGACAGGTTGCCGCTAGGCACACCATCATTGATGTCGCCACAGGCAGTGGACATTGGGCAAGTAAAGCGGGATATGATACAACGAAGAGACGACAAGTACAACATGTCAACTGATGCACTGAAGCAGGGTAGGGTTGAGATGGCTGAGCCAGAGTGGATCAATCCTAATGCAGATTACTGGAAGCAGACAGGCAAGGCCTTTTCTATCCATGTCCAGCAAACTGAGATGAAAACCTTAGCACCATTTCCCTAAATTAAGTACCTTTGTTTCAAGTATGTTAATACATATGTACAAGTTTCCGCTATCAGGTAACATAAATAAATATGAAACATAGCATGTTTCACTCTTCTTTTACAACTGTACTTGTACAATGTAACAAGTAAATAATCAGATCATTCCCTGCAAAAAAATTGATTGTTGTAGCTCAATACCTGATTTAGGAAGATGCTTCATTTTTAACAAAAGCTTCTTCTCCGGAAAATGAAATAGGCACTGCTGTACCTGACAGCATGAAATGTCTGTAATTGAAAGACATCAAATTAGATGATTAAGGAACTCTCAACTCAAAGTGTCCTGCAGAGAAAAACTTTGTAACTGATAGTCTCATTCTTGTAAGGGCAAGCAGCCTGAGAACGCTATTTACCTTTATGAGAGGCCCCAAGCCACAACTGTATATATGAATAAATACCCAAGGAGAGCAGCATTCTAGCATTTTTAAGTTGCAATCAAACATAGAGTATTGTTTTCAGTTAGCACTTTCACAATGTATCGCCAAAACATCATATGTGCATATCTCACGAAACCATCATTCCTCCCACACTTTTCAGACACAATTTCCCCTGATAAATCAACACCATACCAAATAAAACAATCTCATGGACTGAAAATACTCAAATTTGGGTCAATATGCGTGGGAAACCTTCATTGTCCACTGGTACCAAATGCAATACACTTGACAAATGCATGTAAAATTAATTTTGAAGGCTAGCTAGAAATTTCAGATGCAGGTAACATATAGTATGCCAACAAATATTCTACCAGTATGCAGAAATAAATGACAAATGCTCAGGTTTACCTCTTCATTTTAATTGCAATCCCATCGTGTGCCCAAAAACCAAGTCGAATTATAGTCATAAGACTACGTAAAAGAGCCAACTGTCAGTACTGCTGTAAAAGAACAGATCATGAAGTATCAGAACTTCCAAAATAATCACATTCCATTAAATTAACAGTTCAACATTTTCAACGAATCTGTTAATCAGCTCAACTGCACTCTTTAGCAACATCATAGCCTCATCACAATTCACAATCCCTTCTAAATGAAGTGATGCACGCTATCACAACATGCACAAAAAATACTTAACAGTCCACATCAGACTCGAACTGTATATTTTCAACTTTCGGACCATAGATACATAATGCTACAAGCATATCAATCCCAACAGCCTTCTAACATTTTAAACTCGAAATCAAACTGAGTATTCTTACCCAGTTACCTCTTTCTCTACATGTCTCCAAAACCTCATCTGCACATTCAGTTTGATACCATCTCACACAAGAATATATACTCCGCTCGACATGAATAGTTTTCAAAAATATTGAATTTTCTGGAAAATATACTATCCCAGCGCACCGACAAGTGTAATTTTACATTTTGACTAGTCATGTGATACCCTCCTCAAACCAGAATATTAAACCATTTCAATAACTTTAGTACAAACATATCAGCACCCATGTGATAGCCAAATATTTGAAGTTGTATGATACAACCAAGCAAATACCATCGTGGTAATTAACAACTCACATAAACTCCACAATCAATCCTTCATACCTCTTAGATTTACAGAGGAAATATCGAATACTTAAATTCAGGTGCATTTTGAGATCAGTAACCAAAATATAATCGAACCAACTTGTCAATCATACATTCTCATTCAAGACTTCAAGATACCATCAAATTTAGAAACGCCAATCTTCATATAAAGCTTAACCATTCTCATGTATACCTCCTCGTGCGAAAAGAATAACAAATAGCCAGAACCGAGGCTAACCAAAAAATGAGAACTTTTTAACAAGGCATCAAACTTCAATTTTATGAAAAAATTTTAATTTGAAATGCATTCAATATGCCAATTTGCTTTGTTTTATAGAATAGACACCTTGCCTTGTTTTCCAAAATATATCACCAATGCACAACCTTGATAAAAATATTTTCGATTTCGGTAAGGGTATCAAACCTGGCCAAATAAAAAATATTGTTTACCAGATTCATTAAACCGAATCAACATTTCCAACCCATCCAGATATACCTTCAACAACATTTCCAACCCATCAGAATGTACCTTCAACAACACCTTACATCATAATTACCAAATACAGAAAGACAAGAAACATCAAAAACTCTTTCGGAATCTTTATATATCAACCAAATAAAGAAATGCCAATCTGAAATCAATAAGTAATATGTAACTAAACCAACTGGGCAATCATACAATCTCACTCAAGACTTCAAGAAGAAGGTCAGTCTTCATATAAAGCTTAACCATTCTCACAAAATGTATACCACCACATGCGAAAAGAATGACAAAATAGCCAGAACCGAGGCTAACCCAAAAATGAGAACTTCTTAACAAGGCATCAAACTTCAATTTTATCAAAAATATTAATTTGATGCATCCAATATGACAATTTGCTTTATTTTACATAATAGACACCTTGCCTTGTTTTCCAAAATGGATCACCAATGCACAACCTTGAAAAAATATTTTCAATTTGGGTAAGGGTTTCAAACCTGACCAAATAAAAAATATTGTTTACCAGATTCATGAAACCGAATCAACATTTCCAAATTGGGTAAGGGTTTCAAACCTGGCCAAATAAAAAATATTGTTTACCAGATTCATGAAACTTAATCAACATTTCCAACCCAACCGTGATAAAAATATTTTCAATTTGGGTAAGGGTTTCAAACCTGGCCAAATAAAAAATATTGTTCACTAGTTTCCTGAAACTCATGAATCAACATTTCCAACCCAACCATGATAAGAATATTTTCAATTTGGGTAAGGGTTTCAAAACTAGCCAAATAAAAAATATTGTTTACCAGATTCATGAAACCGACTCAAAATTTCCAACGCAACCATGATAAAAATATTTTCGATTTGGGTAAGGGTTTCAAACCTGGCCAAATAAAAAATATTTTTTACCAGATTCATGAAACTTGATCAACATTTCTAAACCAACCGTGATAAAAATATTTTCAATTTGGGTAAGGGTTTCAACCTGTCCAAGTAAAAATATTGTTCATAGTTTCATGAAACTCATGAATCAACATTCCAACCAACCATGATAAAAATATTTTCAATTTGGGTGAGGGTTTCAAACCTAGCCAAATAAAAAATATAGTTTACCAGATTCATGAAACCAACTCAACATTTCAAACGCAACCATGATAAAAATATTTAAAATTTGGATAAGGGTTTCAAAACACTGGCCAAATCAAATAAATATTGTTTACCATTTTCATAAAACCGAATCAACATTTACAATCCATCCCGATATACCCTCAACAACACCTTGTATCATAATTACCAACAACACAAAGACAAGAAACCATCAAAAATGCATTTTAAATCTTTAAAAGTCAACCAAACATTAACTCTGTATAATTCCTGAATTCCAAATCAACCCACCAAAAAATACCAATCTTTTTGAAGTCTGCAACAAAGCAAACACATATAATCCCCAATTCCCAAATAACACACAACAAACACTCCAATACATACGCAAACATATATCCAACTATTTAGCTTTCGAAATCTTACCGTAGAGGCATCTGAATTCTATAACGATGAAAGGATCGTTTAAACCCTAATCCCCAAATAAATCATCATACAAACCACGCTCTTACTTGTCTTTCCTGTAATTGAAATCAATCAATCGAAATCGTATCCGATCGGCATCGATTCAATTAAGCGCCAATCGCCGAGCCCGTAATCGAACGACAGAGCAAACCCTAGAAAGAGGGGATGAAGCTCTGAAATAAGGGGTTAAAGTCATTATATATATAGAATATTCTAAACGTTGGGGGTCGGTGTCTAAATATTAAACTAACCGTTGGGGTCGGTTCGTAAATATTAAGCTAAGCATTGGGGTTTTCGTAATAATTACGCTATTGTATTTTATTTCCAAATTTATTTTCATGGTAACTGACATTTATTAAATAAAGCGAACGGTGACGTTTATTAAATAAGCGATGTCATTCAACCATCACTCCATGAGATGCGCTGGCTACTTCTTAACAGAATTTAGACTACAAAATTAGCTGCATAGCATTTCAAACCATTTTGATTGTTTTTTTGCCTGCAAAAATTGAATGGCTGTGAAACACATTTGTATTTATAATGGTGCAATTTATTATGAATATGGTCGAAGTACATAAGATGAATCAGCACGTTTAGATCTGGAGCTGTGCCAATTCTTGGATGTCAAATGGATACTTATCGGTCGGATTCTGAGCAATGTAGTATCGACTCGCCACTGGTTCATTGGCAATTCTGTCGGATGAACGTTGTCGAAGAAGATAGACAGTTGTCTGTTGGGACATATGTTGTTGTTGAACGGAATGCAAGTGAAGTTGTTTGGTTGGATTGGACAGCAAGGTACCAACTGGTCCAGTGTAACTGCGTGATCATTTAAATTTGATTTCTTCAGACACAAGTAACTTTAAAAATAGATATTTTTTGAATAATTTGAATGAAAGTAACTTACTGTTGCCACCAGATGAGATCCCTGTAGTATTCAAGAATGTAAACCTTGCATCTGTTAAGTTTGTGTTAAGCCTGTCTACTAGGGTTTTTAGTTCTTCGTTGAAAAGCTCGACCGCAGCGTTTAATGTGAATGCTAAGGAAGGTCCATATCTGCCTAGCTCGTACGGTGTGAAACCTATCGGTCCTACGCCTAACAATGCCACCTTTCTCGCGCCATTGTCATATACTTTCTGATAAAATTCAAACATGAAATGCAATGCAAAGTTGTTAAATACTTCCATACATTGATGTTATGAATGCAACTGGATATTGGTTAAAGAGAACTTACGTTTAGCTGAACGGCGTACTTATCCGCGATGAGTTTAGCAAACTGAGCAGGAGTGAACTGCTGGCTGCTGGTGTACTTATCAGGCATGAAATAGTTGTTGATGTAGTCATTGCTCCCAAGCCCAAAAGTGTATATACATTTGTTCAAATAGTTCAATGCTGCGGTTCTGTTCCTAAGCTGGAATGTCAGTCGAGCAACTGTGATCTGGTGGAGCTGCACTTGCTCCTTGAGCGTAAGCCGGTCGCCCTACATCAAAAAATTCATAAATGCACATTTGTCTAGAGTCTAGACCATGTATAGTTTTGCCTGAAAAATGTTTATATACCTGGTTTCGACCGCTCTCGTCGAGGATTCCAGCTGCACCAGAGGCATAGTTGACTCCTTGAAGAAGTCCTGATCCAGTCGCGGACAGGAAACTAGGAATGAAGTCTTGGAAACCTAATAGTTTGGCTGCAATGAAGACATGTCCAGTTAACCAAACAACATTAAACATCTGATGGGAACGAGATTGAGAAAGGAAGAAAAACAGAGGAAGGGAGGAGATGAATGGAGAGGATTTAGAGGGAATGAAGGAGATAGAAATTCTGGGTAAGCACTCTTGTCTCTATTACAAATAATAAAGGTTTAAATAGTGTCTTGACACCCTCTCACCATGAAAGTCAGTACATTATAGGCACTAAATTAAGGACAGCAATTCTACTCTGTTGTTGCAGGTTGTGGTCCACACTCATGGGTCTAGCAGGTATTTCCGTTGGTGAGTATTTCCTGGACCTGACGATCTCTCTGCGACTCCCAGATGGTCCCCTATCTCCAGCTGGCCCTCTGTCCCTTGCCCAGCTCTTAACATTGCCGGCCCCATCGAAAGTGACCTTGTCCTCAAGGTCAAAACTTGGATATGCTTCAATGAACCCAGCAGCATTTTCCCAAGTAGAATCAGAAACCGGTTGATCCTTCCACTGAACCAAAAATTGAGGTTGCCATTGTCCACCAATGCGGACTTTTCTGAAGTTAATGATTTTTGCCGGCTCTAATTCTGGGTTGGAATGCTGAAAATAGTCAGGAAGTATCACTTCTTGTTCCAGCGGAGTTCCAAGACACCGTTTCAATAAGGAAACATGGAACACGTTATGGATGCGTGCACTAGCTGGGAGTTGTAGTTTTATAAGCTACTTGGTCCTACTCTTGCTTCGATAGGAAAAGGGCCATAATACCTGCGTGCCAACTTAGTTGTTCTTTTGTTCCCTTAGTGATACTTGTCTGTATGGTTGTAATTTGACAAATACATAATCTCCAACAGCAAACTCTTTGTCTTTTCGATGTGCATCAGCCATTTGTTTCATACGGTGTCGAGCCCTTTCTAAATTGGCCTTCAGTGAGTGCAACAGGCTATCCCTAACGACCATTAAGTTGGCGACATCAGCTACTTTAGCTCGTTCACCCAATTGATCTCGAATGGAGGGTGGTGGTCTTCCATACACGGCTTCAAAAGGTGTAGTATTAATTGACGTGTGCCAAGTCGTATTGTAACTATATTCTGCCCAGTGAAGCCATTCGGTCCAATCTGTTTGGCTGTCATTTACAAAACAACGCAAATAATCCTCCAAGGTACGATTGACTACTTCCGATTGTCCATCAGTTTGAGGGTGATAAGCGCTGCTGGTGGCTAATACCGTGCCCTGAAGCTTAAAGAATTCTTGCCAAAACTTACTCATGAATATCTTATCGCGATCAGAGATGATGCTGCTCGGAAATCCATGTAATCTACATATTTCACGTACAAAAATGCTGGCCACCTCCGGCGCGGTATGCTCTGAGTGTAGAGCTACGAAGTGAGCATATTTACTTAAACGATCGACCACCACCATAATTGAAGTTTTCCCTCGTGACATTGGCAAGTGTGTAATAAAATCCATAGAAACATCCTCCCAAATTTGATTCGGAATCGGAAGTGGCTCTAATAAACCTTGCGGAGCTGTGGTGATCGATTTCACTTGCTGACAGATATTGCATTCGGCCACAAATTCCTTAACATGCTTACGCATCCCCGACCAAAAAAAATTAGCAGCAACCCTATTGAAGGTTCTCTGGACTCCTTTGTGACCTCCAATTGGAGTGCTATGATATTCCTGAATAATTAGGTGTTGTAAAGCGGTATCAGCAGGCACAAATAATTTATTCTTATACATGAGAAGCCCCTCATGCACAACAAAACCTACATGATCCCCTGGTGTGTTTTGGACGGCTGTCATTAATGCTTGAGCTTCCGGATTCTTTCGAAATAATGTCCTTAAGGCACTGAGAATTCCTAATATTGGTTTTGACACACCTTGAAGTGCATGAAATGTCCCGAAACCATATAGCTGTGAGTTGACTTCATCAACAACACTGTGTGGTGATCTTGAAAGAGCGTCTGCAGGTCTATTTTCGCACCCAGGTTTATATTGAACTTCAAAGTCATAACCTTGCAATTTGACTATCAACTTCTGCTGATCCGGAGTATGCACTGCTTGAGATAAGATTGTCCGCAGAGGTTGATGGTCTGTTTGCACAATAAAGTGAGCTCCGAGAAGATATTGACGCCACTTTTGTACTGCTGAAACCAAAGCATACAATTCTCTATAATATGTTGATGATGATTGCACAGTTGAAGTTACTTGTCTGCTGTAAAAGGCTATTGGACGTCCCTCCTGCGTGAGTACAGCTCCAATTCCAACACCTGACGCATCAGTTTGAATCACAAAAGTTTTAGAAAAATCCGGCAAGGCAAGAGTAGGTGTCTGTGTCATCACCTTCTTTAGTGATTCAAAAGCACAAGTTGTTTCTTCTGTCCACATAAATGAATCTTTTTTAAGTAATTGAGTAAGTGGGGCAGCTATGTTAGCATATCCTTTGACGAATCGACGATAGTATCCGGTTAATCCCAAAAATCCACGTAACTGTTTAAGATTGACAGGAACAGGCCAATGAGAAACAGCCACTATCTTTTCCGGATCGACTTCCACGCCTTGGTGATTAATAATGTGACCCAAGTACGAAATCCAATTCCTGCCCAATTCACATTTTGAAGATTTAGCATAAAACTGATGAGTATGAAGAAGATGAAGTACCTCTTTAAGGTGGTTGATGTGATCTTCCCACGATTGGCTGTAGATTAAGATATCATCAAAAAATACCAAGACGCTACGTCGTAATAATGGCCGAAATAACTCATTCATCTCTGCTTGAAAAGAGGATGGTGCATTTGTCAAGCCAAAAGGCATTACGAGAAATTCGTAATGGCCTTCGTGAGTTCTAAATGCGGTCTTATATATATCAGATGGATGCACCCGCAACTGATGGTACCCAGCTCTGAGATCCAATTTGGTGAAAACTTTGGCACCATAAAGTTCATCTAACAGTTCGTCGACAGTAGGGATTGGAAAACGATCCTTTATTGTAACTGCGTTCACAGCCCGATAATCCACGCAAAACCTCCATGTGCCATCTTTCTTTTTGACTAGCAAGACCGGAGAAGAGAATGGACTATTGCTAGGTCTGATAATACCTTCCTCTAGCATCTCCTTAATAAGTCTCTCAATTTCAGTTTTTTGAAAGTGGGGGTAACGATATGGTCGAACGCGTACGGCTCCAGTGCCCGGTAAAAGAGGAATTTTGTGATCTGTTTTGCGGGGAGGAGGTAACCCTTTAGCTCGTCCGAACACATTGGCAAATTTTAAAATGAGTAATTTCAGAGCATCAAAGAACGAAGGATCGATATCCGTAGGGAGACTGGGTAGTTCCTCTTGAATAGGTTTCTGATTCTCTGTAATAGGGTGAGTAGATGGTGGTATCAATGAGGCACTCATATGCAGTAAACAACCGATTGACTGCTGATGTTTGACCTTTTGCAATTGGGCTAGTGTTAGTTGTGCCGGTTGGGCTTGCTCACGGAGCCCTTGTAGGTGGATTGTCTGACTACCTCTCTTAAATCGCATCCAAAGTTCTTGTAACAAAATTTGGTTGTGCCGATATCAGATAGCCATTGAGCTCCGAGGACTAGGTCAGCGCCGAATACGGGTAAAAGGTGTAAATCTACTACAAACTGATGTTTGTCGATAACTATTGGTGTCTGCTCACAAATCCCTTCGCACTGCATCAAATCTCCATTGCCCACGGTGACATTCAGATTAGGTGATGGTGCAATTTCTAATCCGAAATGGCGTGCCAATCTAGTCTGAAGAAAGTTGTGTGTCGATCCACTATCCACGAGGATTACAATTGAGTATCCTTTGATGCTTCCTTTGAATCGAAGTGTACTCGGTAAGGTCCGCCCTTGCAAGGCATGGAATGTAATACTTGGATTCTCCAAAAGTAGAGGTGCCGGCTCTGTAATTGGTGGTTCAACTTCTGGATATTCACAGTGTTCCTCACTATCAAAAATTTGATCTGCAGGATTTGTTCATCTTTATCTGTCAAAATGAGACACTGAAAACGAGCTTTGCATTGATGACCAGGAAGGTAACGTTCGTCGCAAGTATAACAAAGTCCTTTCTCTCGTCTAGCGGCGGCTTCGCTGTTAGTAAGTCTTTTAATAGGAAGTCTTTGGGCACGAACTGTAGAGAAAGCCTCAGATTGCGTTGTAGGAGTGTTAAAACTTTTGTTCATAGTTGACCGAAATGAGATTCCGCGCAAAGATTGCAGTTTCTCTTCTGCGATTCGGGCCATTCCCATAGCTTCTTCGAGTGTCTCAGGTTTTAACAACACAATCTCTCGGTGGATCTCATCTTTGAGACCAGCAAGAAACCTGCACAAAGGTTTTGGACAGTTAAACCGGGTGAGCTAGTAGAAAGTGTTTCAAAAGCTCCAATATAAGAAGCCACTGTGCCAGTTTGAACCAGTTTGTTGAGAGCTACTTCAGCACTCCAGTAGGCATGTGGTCCAAATCGTCGCCTGAGATCCCTCGTAAGTTGAACCCAGGATGTAATCTGACTAGTTGCATGTTTCCATTGGTACCATCGAAGTGCCTCGCCGGTCATATAAAGAGGTGCTACAGCTAACATCTGATCCGGATGAGTTTCCTGCATATCAAAATACCTTTCAAGTTGAAAAAGCCAACCTTCAACACCTTCTCCATTAAAATAAGGAACATCTACTTTGGGCGATCTGAGTGAGCGAGAAAGATGTTCATGTTGTGGGTTGTAAGTGAGTTGATGAGTAGGTTGAGTCTGATGAGGAGTGGGAGGGGGAGTGGTCTGAGGAGTGGGTGAAGAGATGTTAAGAGGTATGGGTGGAAAGGAAGGGGTAGGCAACAATGGTGGGGGTGGGTTTGGAGTGACTGGTTGTTTGTCTTGGCGTGGTCCTGGGTCAGGGCGGGATGCGCGAAGGCTAGCTTGAACCTCTTCCATGGATTTTGACAGTTTATTAAGCTCCTGAATGACTTGATGCATCTCACGGTTTTGCCTAAGATCCATAGCTTGCATTCTTCCTCTTGTTGTGATTCTAAAGCTGCGAACCTCGCTTCCATCTCCTCAACAACGTTGATGTTGAGGTCAGTAAGTGGCTCAGTGTTACTCGGCATAGAACTCAATGAAAGCACCAAATTGATGGGAACGAGATTGAGAAAGGAAGAAAAACAGAGGAAGGGAGGAGATGAATGGAGAGGATTTAGAGGGAATGAAGGAGATAGAAATTCTGGGTAAGCACTCTTGTCTCTATTACAAATAATAAAGGTTTAAATAGTGTCTTGACACCCTCTCACCATGAAAGTCAGTACATTATAGGCACTAAATTAAGGACAGCAATTCTACTCTGTTGTTGCAGGTTGTGGTCCACACTCATGGGTCTAGCAGGTATTCCGTTGGTGAGTATTTCCTGGACCTGACGATCTCTCTGCGACTCCCAGATGGTCCCCTATCTCCAGCTGGCCCTCTGTCCCTTGCCCAGCTCTTAACAACATCAATCCTATGTAGAATAATGCATCTTTTAGCTGGCATAACAATTAAGGGCGTGCATAAAGAGATGTATAGTTACCGATGAAGTCAACGACAGTTCGGCCATTGCAGAACCTCCCGGTAGCCTTACCACTCGGAAAATCGACCCCATAAGGTGCATAGTTGGCCTTAGCTTCAGTTATGAGTAGATTATTGTTACCAGGATCAGCTAAAGAGTCTCCAAATATGAAGTAACAAGGGACTTGTGGCTCACTGAGTGCAATCTTAGGCACAAGATTGATCACACATATTACTAAGATTATAAAACCAAGAATGCGAGACATTCTGAATCCTCAGATCTTACTTTCAAGACAATGTAGATCGAGATAAGAGAGCTTGTGTGAGTAAAATGGACTCATACATTTCGACTATTTATAGAGTAAACCGTTACCACAAGTTGGCAGACAAAATTATCAATTTATAAAACACATGTTGCATATGTTTATAATATTTTCATGATTTCACGATAAATCAATCACTAGTGATTTATGCGAAATTGTAAATGGGTGACGTTCATCTCTATATCTTAGTTTCATAATTATATGTTTTCATGGTACATCACCTGCGAAATTGTATACATAAAAATATAGATAATATCGTCCATGATTGTCTCAATATTTTGCATGGAATGAGGAACACGTAACATTTATGTATCAAAAAATTAAGTACTCCCTCCGTCCCACCGAATGCTTCTCTTTTTGCCATTTTAGGTGTCCCACCGAATGCTTCCTATTTCTTTTTTTGGCAAAAAATAAATATTAAAATATAACACTCTAATTACATTTACTAGTTAAACATAATTAATTATACTAACTAATTAATTATTATAATTGAATTAAACCAACTACCAAAATTGAAAAATCACCCCCAATAATCCTAGATATTGATTTCAAAATTTTGGTCTCAAAATTTTGGTGGGAAAGTTTACTTTTGGTAAATTAATTTTGGTCTCAAAATTTTGGTGGGAAAATTTAGTCTTAATCAGATTTTCATTAGAATTTTTTATTCCTTAAATATTGATTTCTTATTTTACATTGGAAATGCCAAATAGGAAGCATTCGGTGGGACGGAGGGAGTATGATTTATATGGTTGACGCTGAAATTGTGAAAGAGCTGTAAAAATGTTATTTATTTAAATTCGTTTTTACATTGAGCTACTTCGGCATGTGAATATTCAACTTGATCAAAGTCTTCTCATGATCTCATCTTTATGAAAATATTTTAATTATTTTTATACTGAATGGTAAAATAAATAAATTCAAATAAGTACAAGTTGGGGAGTCTGACAAAGAATCCTCAGGTCCAGGGTTCGAACCCTGGCCTCACCATTTATCCTCCCTTGTGGGAGGTTGTTGCTTTCCTCCTGCCTCGTGTATGGAGGCTCTTCGCCTCCTCCACCCATGCGTGGAGGCTCTTCGCCTGTATTCCTGCTGTTCTCCTGGAGGGTCGTTCTTCATCTATGCGGAAAGAGACATGCATGCTTGATGCTGTCAATTATGGGTTGGATGTCCGTTGCTGTGACCAGAGCTTCAAATGATTAGAATAGATATCATGTATACGATCTCTATGAATTGTGCCCAATGTAACCGCTATCGAAAAAAAATAAGTACAAGTTGGACTGTTGGAGTTTGAAACCTTTGGTTGAAGTTTGCACGCTTCTCGAGTGGAATTAGATACTTTAAGGAATCAAATCTTTGGTCAAATGTTTTAAAATGGTCCACTCTTAAATAAATAAATAAATAAATAAGATAAAATATTGGGCCGCATACTGGACGATACCGAATTAGCTTATAGAAATTCAAGCCCGGCCCAATATTGTTTTATCAAGCCCAACTGAAAGAGACTAACTAAAAACTTATCTTTTCATTTAATTTCTGTTAAAAGGCACAACAAAAACACACAATGCATGAAAAAGAAAACCTTAAAAACCATACAATGCAACTCTGTTGTAGTTTATAAGATTCAATAGTGTAGATGAGCATGTAAAGTCATTTTTGATGATGACTAGAGTTTAGCAAGACGACTGATATCGATAGGGTATGCGTCTGAGGAAGATTGTGCATTGTAAGACCTCCTCGCAACGATAGTGTTTGCAATTTCAGTAGGGTGGAAAGCATCCCAAAATAAGTACTCTTTACGGTTACTGCACGGTGTCTGATTAGGCAAGCAAGTGATCTGACCGTTGTTCCTCCCAACTCCGCAACATCCGGCATTCGTCACCCTCAAACCTACAAATTTTTCAAAAATGTCACATTTTATCACCATGATCACCATCAAAATGACCAAAATGCATGAAAATATCGAGTTTTATATCGCTAGGTTATTCGGATATTGGTACCGTAAGATGCGGGTTTGGTGACCAAGTCGTTGAAAATGCCATAAGCATCAATGTAGATGAATCTTGCATCAGTGAAATTGCTGTTGTACTGATCAACAAGTGACTTCAGCTTGGTGTTGAAGATTTTGTTAGCATTGTTGACCTCAGCCACACAAGTCTTCCCATCTGGGCTTCTTTGGGCCAAAATACTTGGGCTACATCCAACTTGGCCCACTCCAATAAGCACAAATTTCCTAGCCCCATAGTTGTAAATAATCTGCTCAATTCATTCAAAGTTGCACCAATGTCAAGTCCAATGCTGTAAAATGGTGACTGATAGAAATGTAAGTAGAAAAAATTTCATGTCATACTCTGAGGTTTTGAGAGTACTGCTGGATGAGGAGATCGGCCCACTGTTCCGGGGTGTAGAGGCGGCTGGACGAGTAGACGAGGGGCATGAAATAGTTGTTTAAGTAATCGTTGCTGCCTAATCCGATGGAGAAGATGCACTTGCTAAGATGATCAGCTGCAGCTTGTGCACTTCCTAGAATGCTTGTGATTTGTGACACTACGGTCTGGTAGTTCCTAACTTGTCCGCTGAACGGTGTCCTTCCGCCCTACAAAGATAAATTTTGATTGAAAGAATGTAACAAGCATGACTTTTTGAGACTAGCTAGACATACATATGGAACGCAACTAAAGAATGTGACTAGGTTTTATGTTTCAGGTTTGCTTACAAGTTGCTGGCCTGTTTCATCTCGGATGCCTGCAGCTGCGGACGCAAAGTTTACACCACCGAGCACCGCTCTGCCTCTAGCCCTAGCGAAAGGTGGTATGTAATTTTGGAACCCCAAAAGCTCAGCTGCATTACAATGTTTATAAAACAAATCTAGTAAAACATTTACTTATGGGACTTACATATGAGTATGACATCAACTCAAGTTGCATATTTATGATATGTAATGTTTGGACTTACCAATGACATCAACGGTAGTCTTGCCGTTACAGAACCTCCCGGTCGGTCCAGGAGGGACGAAATCAATCCCATACGGCAGATAGTTAGCCATAGCCAAAGAAGCAATGTTATTATTGTTGCCATTGTCAACCAAAGAGTCACCAAAAATGAAGTAGCCAGGAACTTGAGGTTGAGCAAAAACCACCCCAAAACCTAAAATAAACACCACCCCAAGCACACACACCAACTTCTTCACCATACCACAAGCCATCTTCCCTCTACTTGTTGAAGATCAATGTAGAATTAGCTAGTGTTGATGCACTGAATGATGTTGCAACATTGAGACATTTGTGGGTTTATATAGACATGTGCATAGCTAAGTGCATGTGGTGCAAGCAAGAATGGGCATCATGAAGACATGAGCCATTCATCAGTCGGTGACTGAGAAAGCCTTGAGCTGATTTGGTCCATTGTGGTTGGGAGATCAGTCAGATGCTGCATTAAATTTCTTCACAAGAAAGTAAATGAAATCAAAGCAACACCCTATACATCTTTGTATCTTGATTTGCTACCAAAGTCAATAACTTTGAAATTTTGAGTGACCATAAACAGCTATAGATAATAGCATGCAACAAGCTCATATCTCATTGTAATATTTTTAGACTTGAGGCTTGATTAATGTTTCATTTGACTAAATGTGCAACACTACTAATTATGTTCACACATTGATCATAATCTCTACTAGTCCAACAACCATGTGTTGGTTCATTAATGACTGTCGGAGATGAAAAGGTGCTCTTTGTTAAACAAGGTTAATTAACTTTCATAACTAAAGCTGACACTAATGCGTACTAAGTAAATTCATGGTTGACTTCAGGATTCGAATAATATGAAAAATGTCAAGAAATAGTAATAATGAGCACTCAGACTTTAGAGAGCTGAAGTTGTTGACTTTATGATTGAGATTGTAGAAGTAGAAATTAGGAGTGGTGATAGGAGGATTATTGGAGCATTGAAAAGCCGGTTTGAGCATTAACTAGAAACTACTTTGAACTAGTCAGTCGAGAAACTGGCTCTGGAATTTTATTGCACCAGTTTTTGGTGCAAATTTGTCACACATTTTTGTTAAGTATTTTCAGAAAAAAGAACATTCAGAGCTCTTGTAAAAGTGATCCATTTACAAAGCAGAAGAGAAGACACACATAGTTAACATGGAGATGAACAAAGGATGTAAAATAAATAAATCAAATAAATAGACACAAGCCTCAAACCAAAGAAGAATGATGTGAAAAAGAATAGAGGAGAAAGCAGGCTCTTCTTGTTTTGATTATCTCCTGAAAGATACAGACCCATGTATGGCTGCAATGTACAGAAGCTGTGTGACAGATAAGATGATCAAGAAGGCCTCCATAGTCCTCTGCATTGCAAAAGTAATGCATTGTAAAAATGTCGTTTTGTCGATTAAAACAGTTCATATAGGATTTGATTGTTTGAGAGGGTATATTTGGCTTACCAGGCGAGCATTTCTGATCTCTAACTGAATCTCTTTCCAGGCAAAGCTGTTAGTAAAAACATGTTACATTTGTTATGTTTGTGAAGTGAAAAATTATTTTTGATTGTGAAAGAAAAATCAGAGACTGTAAAAGAATTACCCCATGGCTAGGAGTGTGAGACTCCAGGCTATAGTAGCGGCGGAAGCAGCCCCAGGGAGGCTGTCGTGGCTCCACAGACGAACGTGGCTAAGCCCTGCAATGACTGAGGCAATACCCACCACTCCAGCTATCAAAGAAAAGGTGACAAAGAATCCAGTAGCGGCATTTCCCATTGGGAAATATATTGGTGAGAAATGTGCAGGTAGATCAAATCCTGGACCTGTCAGGAACTCATTATGTAAGGACATGGAACTATAAGTCTGTATTTAAAATTTAAAAGGTGAGTGATGATATGTTGTCACCGATGATGAAGCCATGATCGATGGCTTTGTTTATAGACCATGCACCAATGCCTAGAATGATCGCATACATGCAGAAGTTGAGCAGGAGCAGGAGGGTGGCAGCAGATTTCATTTGCTCTCCGGCCATTACTCTGCAAGAACAAACTTCAAAGATGTAAAGAAAAAAGGGTGTTCTTCTAATGTTCAGATGTATTGAGGTTTTCTTAGAAATGAGGAATTTATAGGGCGAGGTTTGTGATCCTCTTGTGAGATTTACAGGTTCATTTCTTGCAAGGCTTTTGATTCTAAGAGATGTTTCAGGGTTGTAAACAGGGAGATTACTTTCATTAAGACATCACTTGCAAGCAACCAGATTCTGAAATCTATATTAAAATAAGCCTTTCTGAAAATTCTTAGCTTGGTTCAGGTACTAGGGATTTCAGATTCCATACTTCCTTTCTAATGACACAGTTTCTAACAGCAAGGAATTGTATAAGGAAAATAAAATTCACAAGAGTGATTAGTTAGCAAAACTGGAATAATTAAAGATTCAACAAGCGATTTGTTCAGCACAAGAGTTGAAATGGATAGTAAGCCATAATTCGAAGTAAACAGTGCACCAAAACATTTGGATCCTAGTCTAGATAGCTCATTCATCTTCCTGGCTCCTGAGCCTGGCCAATTTGTTGGTGACAACTATATCAAGCTGTGCTGCGCGTTCAACAATATCCTTTCTCTTCCTTGTGGAGACATTGTGTGCAATCTCAGCACAGTAAGTCTGTAGTACCAGTAAAACACAATCATTAACTGGTATAGTGAATATCCTACATCAATCTTACATTTCGATATATATATTTTCAAAACTAGTGTCTGATAGCTGGACCAATCAAACTACCTGTTGTGCATCATGAGAACTTCCAACTCCTTGACATTGTGTACCACAAACTTCTTGAAGCCAATGGGGAGATAGTGCCTAGTTTTCTTGTCAGATCCGTAACCAATGTTGGGCATAAGGGTAACACCCTTGAACTTTCTCCTGACCCTAGAGTCAATACCCTTGGGCCTGCGCCAGTTTTGCTATAAAAACAAGCATACCCCATAAGCATGAGAAAGAAGTTTGCAGCAATCTTAAAATCATGATTCCAGACACAAACACCACTTTACAAAGTCAGCCAACATATGATGATTATAAATGACACATAATCTGCAATCTCAGCCGAAAGATGGTGTTACGTTTTATAATAATCACTGAACATCAGATACTGTGGACATAAATCATCATTGATTGCAGATGAAGACCAAGACAAAGCAATTGCATAATACATTCGACACTGACAATTGAAAGCGTCAAACAAACGCCCCAACAGAGACAACACTGGGTACATCTAAATGGAGTATGAAGTACTATCTTAAAACCATTCTCAGTATAATTACACAGAGAGACATAATACTACAAATCAATCAAGAAAATTGTACCTTCAATTTTCAAATAGATAAATCTACAGCATGAATAGATTACCTTGACACATATCTTGCGATCGCTTTGGGGCCTGATAAACTTCTTGACCCTCTTCTTAATGATCTTCTTTGTCAACAATGGTACCGCCATCTCAACTCTTATCTCCTACACATCGAAACACGCAACAATAAAAATCCAATCTTTACGGCAAAATCAAACGATATACAAGTACTGAATTGAATGAATAGCTCACCTACGATTAAGGGTTTATGCGGCAGAGTTCTAGTCGTGAAAAATGTCGCTGGAGATTTATATAGTGGAAAGGACGCAGCAGTAAGCGACCGAGCTAGGGTTTCGGTTCTAGTAAATGGGCTTGGGCTGATCTTTCAATGGGCCTTCAGCGGACTGGCTGCAACCGAACTCACGTAAATTATTTTATTTTCGAATTTCTTAAATGCTGTTTAATTTCCACCATTTCCTTTTCTAAATTATTTTGCTTATAAATATTTTTAAGATAAATAGAAAGGAGTAAAATTTCTGAAAGTTTAACCTCAAGATTTCTACACAACCAAATTGCATTGCCACCAGACATGAGTCAGTCCCTTACTATAGACATCCTCAAACTCCACCAGCGCGTGTTGTATTAACAAGAGCATAAGAATGCATGAGGCAGCCAACGATTGCATACCAGGAAAAAGGATGGAAAGATTACTCATCCGGCCTGACTTAATCTTTTGCATTCTGAAAGGCGCTGAGTTACATCTCCCCAAGCTGGCAAATTCCGAAAGTCTGGAAGTATTCCATTGCCGTTGATGTCCATGTGATTTTTAGTGACGTACTTACCTACAGTAACTACAAGACCAGACCCATCACTGAGCTCAAATACGGACTGAATCAATCCCTGGTTAAGCGGTTCAAGAAAATAGTCAGGTATAAATACTGAATGTATGGCTGACAGCACAAAACCAGGAGGTAAAACATAAGAATGATTTTATCAATTTTATAGAAATGATGGGAGAAGAAAACAAACCTTCCCATAAGTCTTTTCACCAGCAAGAACGGCTTTACAATTGTCGTGAAGAGCAGATGCAACCTGAAAAAAGACGGATTTTAGATCCGAATACAATCTAGTGTAGAGATAATTTGAGAGCGATTTCCGAGTGCCTACTATTTCACTTGCACTTGCTGTTTTGTTATTCACCAATACCTGCATTTTAAAGAATTAATAAAGATAACCTTCTAAATATTAGCTGTAATAAGAAATGAAAACAGCGAAATGACAACCATCTTGCATAGGGAATATGTCAGCATAAGACTGAAATAAGGTTGAAAACAATATCACTTTAACTAGGGAAACTCTTACGATTAAAGGAGCCGATACTAGAGGAGTGGTTCCTGCAGAGACGATATCCTGAGGTTGAGAATCCCGCCCCACAGTGGAAATCACCTGTTCATCCACATAGGCAGAATTAGAAGATGAAGCGTCATCAATGGAAAGAAATGGCATTTAAAATAACATGGGAAGTTACAAAATATCACTATGCTAACAATCTTTATAAGCCTAACAGATTTTCCTCCCGCAAGATAGATCATGCCTCCACAATAAAAACAAAGATTAAAGAACATATACATTTACAGGCACGTCCATACCGTATTGCCTTCATCTAGAAAGAGCTTTGAAATCTCCACCCCGGCCTGCAAATATAAAAATGGAGAAATCAGTTGGCACGCACTTTACATATAATTTTAAGATGCGGAACCACCATCATTTATTAACTATTCCAGTAAAGGAAGCAAAAAAAGATGTCCTCTCGAACACTGGAAATGTTCACTTATATTTGTTCAACATTGCAAAAAGCATTCATCGATTTAAAGGAGTATAAGCAACCTGCACCAATCCACCAAGGTTATTTCTCAGATCAAGAATGAAGTATGAGGCTCCCATATCAGAGAGCCGCTTAAGTGCTGCAAGATGTGGAATAGTAAATAGATGGGTTGCAAAAACTTGTTATCACTGGTATTATATAAATGCTGATTACCAATTGCCAAATCTTTACGAGCCAATGCATTGAACTCTTTTAAACGTACGTATCCAACAGAAGTCTTCCCATTGTCCACTTTTTCCAGCCGATAGGAGACAGGGGTTCTAGCAACAGATTGCCTTTGAATATCGTAAGATCGGAGAGGGCCACAATCTCCATGTTTAACCTAAGAGCGTAAAACTATTTATTTATTCAAATGCTTTCAGCTTGAAAAAATACCAAAAATGTATTTCTGCTATATACTAAATTGTGGGTAACAACCTCGATTGTAACATAAGTTTCATTTGGTCCTTGCAACATTGATGAAACTTCAAAATCAGATTTTCCCCTCACATCCACACCATTAACAGCTAATACCTCGTCACCCTACCCAAAGAAGAAAACAAATTAGCGCATGAAAACCCTCAAAAAGATTACGAGTTTCCAATCAAATGCATCAAAAGAATCCAGCATTAACTAGGAACACATGTACCTGTCTCACACCAGCAGCATGAGCTGGGCCATCCAAGATCACCCCCAACACCTTCAACTTCTCATCTCCATTGCTATCCGGAACTTCCCTAATGTTTATCCCAATACCGGTGATATCATACCTCGACATCCTCGAAAACTTTGATTAATGGCAACAGTAACATATGCAAGAGGAGAAAACTAAAAAGTCATAAGTTAAGACGCCACCAATCAACACCTCAAGGTGTATATAAAAGTACCAAAAACAGAAGAAAAAACACTACCTCTTCCGGAGTTAGAAAACGAGTATATGGATCACCCAAACTAGCCATCATCTTACGAATTACTTCATGAGCCTTCGACCTCGTCCTAATCTCAGTGCCCAAAAGGTCTCTCTTCTTCTCCTGATTTATATAAAAATGAAACCTTCAACTACGAAATCAAGAAAGGTTATCTTTACACCTAATAGGATGAGGGGCAAACCAGCCAAGCTTCAGGCGACCAATGCCCTCGACCAGAGTCAAGAAAAGCCTCATTAACAATCCGCCACGCTTCCTCCACAATGCCCAAATTGCTCACTACTTCCGGCGCCTTCCTAAAACTCTCATCCTCCTTTTCACTCTCAACACACTTCTCCATCATAACAGATTCCAGTCGTGGAATCTGAATTGGCGAAGCAGCGAACGAAGGAGGCGAAATCAAAAGCGACAACGACAGAGCTGCGCCAGTTAGAGGGCTCAGTAGGGTTTTCTGGAAACAATTAAACGCCACATGGTCAATCCCGTATGATAATTTGCAGAACAATCTTGGCTTTCGGGAAGTTGGAAACGGAGATGAGATTAGGGTGGCCGGAGCTGAGCTGCAGAGCCCCACCGCACTCATCTTAACTCCAAAACGTTACCCAAAACAAACTTGACAGCTTTTGTCTCATTTCATACACGAGTCAACTCGCTTAACGGGTCGGTCAAACCCGCCCGAACGCTTTTGTAGGCCTTTTTATTTTCAAGAATTGAAAGAACGTATTATTTTCAAGAATTGAAAGAACGTATGAACATATTTTGAAGCACTTACAATCAGTTTAGTGTGTGCATAAGTTCATAACAGATATCACTACGTTTCTTAAATTCTTTACAGTTTCCATTGAATGCGTTAATCGTCGAATCCTGGAAGACGTGTAAATCGTGTTCCCTCTAGTTGTCGATCACTTGAATTAGGGAAGTTGCATTTGTGAGGGTGAACTGCAAGACACTGAAAAGGCAACTGCATGAACAGAAATGTAACTCTTTTCATGATGTCAACCCGATGATAGTGAAGAAGAAACATCCAAGCAGAAAAGGAAACAGTGCAGGTACCTTAGAATTGCAGTCCTGTATGCGTTACAGTTACAGCACTTGTAAATTCAAGGATCAACCACGCAAAATGGCTTCCCCAATATTATCCTGCATCCATATACATGATATCTGGCTCTTGAAGGTACTGTGGCCTCAAAAGTAATTTCATTTTGTAAAAAAGACTCACTGAAAGGTGGTTGGTTGAATATGATAGATCATGTAGCTAAAGCCTTGTTAGCCTAGTAGTTCGGCAGGGATTTTCTTTAAAATTTTAGTGGTACATTTTTACTATACATAAGAATTATCATATTGTGTCATCAACTTTAATCAGTTTCTCATCCACTATTTATTTATATAGTTGCAGAAGAAAGTCGTGACAACATGACGTAGACAAAGGCATAGCAACTCACCCACGATCTATGAATACATCGAGAAGTGGTAAAATGGTGTCAAGATTCTGAAGAACAAAGCTCTTGCTCATTCTGTGCGTGTACGAATACTCCCTGTTCCAGGTCCAGGAAATCCATGTCAACAGGCATCCCGAAAACATGATAATAATTAATACAAGCAAATGGTAGGAATAGAAGCAAGTACCCGGCAATATCATCAACAGCATTGTAAAATCCATTCAGCATGTCAGCCAATATCAGCTCGTTTTCATCTTCACTACCCGTAATAAAAAAATAAAGATCTTTCGAAAATGTATAGATGGAAATGTTGTTTCCAAGAACCGTTACATGATCTGCAAAGACATCAAAAGGGAGTAACTAAACTAATCAAAATCAAAGTAATGTCAATCAGAAAAGATTAGGATTACGAATCCCAAATTTACCTCCTCCCTCTACTAGCTTTTCTTTCCGCGCTTTTTTGAAAATTGCTTCCTCAAACTTCTTCTGCTCACTGAATGTCGGCCAATCATCTGTATAGTACTTGACAGCTAGACGGCACCCTTTGAATCCAAAATTAATATATTCTTTACCAAAGGCAGAAACTCCTGTAACCCAAACCCCCGAAACCAAAACCAATGATAACAAAGAAACAATTTAATAACGTAACAAAAAAATAAAACTCTATAAACACTTTTCAAAGCTTCAGCCTTCACCATCACACTTAAATCCAAAACCCTAAACCCCTTTAAGAATAATCTCAAATGCATCCTCAATCCAACAAATTCTTGGAATTTAACATACACACAATCTTCACTCAAACAACTTCTTGAAGCCCTATCTATTCGCGATCAGCTTAGTAATAAAATTAACAACTCCGACGATTCAAAACCCTAAATTGGCGCAATTCAAAAATCGAAAGCGCAAAACGATTTCTCACCATTTCTAAATCTTCACCGAATCGCAGTCCGATCGATCGTCGATGGACGACGCGGAATGAGCGAAGAGAGCTGAGTGTGAAGTCTGAAGAGAAAACGCGATAATGAAACGGTTAAGGCGCCATCTCTTATATTTATAATGCCAAAAGTACCCCTGGGTGAAAGCCCTTTTTCATATACCGAAAGTACCCTTGGGTGAAAGCGTTCTTTTTTCATATACCGAAACTACCCCTGGAATTCTGAAGGTTGTAGAGACGAGTTTGAAAACATCCAGAGACGAATTTTAAAGTCGCCGGCCGATAGAGGCTGCTGCTGACGTGGAAGCTTTGTGACTGGTTCGTAGCTGGTTAATTATATTTGCAAGGCGCGACTTCGTCGTGGATTGTTTGACTTCGGAGGAGGGGTTTTTACATTAAAGGTAGTTTCGTTGTTGTTGACTTGTATCTGAATCAGTTTCATTGGATTGGATTGCAGAGCTCCGGAGCCCAGATTTGTTTGATCTGTGTTTAAAGTTTCAATTTTTAGGTTAAAGTTTAAATCTTTATTAGTTTGGGAGGTTGATTTCTCTGATTAAAGTGAGCCCAGATGGATAGAGAGCCACTTTTGCCATTTACAACTCCCAAATTGAAAGTAGAGGAAGAAGCTGATGGTGAAAGCAGTGATCTTTTGTACCCTCTCTCACCCCATCTGAGATCAAAGATAGAATTATTTTCGGTCCTGTTTCGCCGCAGATTGTTGATATGCCACCTCCATCTTCTTTATTTGACACTTTAGGTTTAGACTCGCCAAGAGGGTCATCTTCGACTTCACCTAGCCAAGTTGAAGATGTGGAGACCCAATTCCAGGGAAAACATCATACAGTAGTCCATAAATCGAATCTTCACCGATCCAGAACAGCTCCGGCTTTGGCTGTTATTAAGGATGTTATGATGCAATCTTCGGATCCTAAACCTGAATCTTCATCCGGATCAATAGTTAAGCAAGGTTTTGTGCTGCTGGTGTTGTACTTGTTGCTCGGTATTGCTATATATTCATTCAACCGTGACAAGTTTGTTGGAACTGAGACGCATCCAGTTGTAGATGCTTTGTATTTTTGTGTTGTGACAATGTGTACTATTGGTTATGGGGATATCACGCCTAATAGCACTGCAACCAAGCTATTTTCGATACTGTTTGTGCTGGTAGGTTTCGGTTTCATTGATATCTTGCTGGCAGGGATGGTTGGGTATGTGCTTGACTTGCAAGAAAGTCATCTACTTCGAAGCATGAAGAGGAGTCCTGGCCAGAAAGAAGAGGAGTCTTATATAGTAGATGTAAAGAAGGGGAGAATGCGAATTAGAATGAAGGTGGCATTAGCTTTAGGTGTTGTGGTTTTATGCATTGGGGTTGGTGTTGCAGTTCTGCATTGTGTTGAAGATTTGGATTGGTTGGATTCATTCTACTTATCAGTTATGTCTGTAACTACTGTGGGGTATGGAGACAGGGCGTTCAAGTCTATGACAGGTCGCATTTTTGCTTCTATATGGTTGTTGGTGTCAACGCTAGCAGTTGCTCGAGCCTTTCTGTATTTGGCAGAAGCTAGGGTGGATAAAAGGCATAGGAAAATGGCTAAATGGGTGCTTGCTCACGACATGTCCATTTCTGATTTTCTTGCTGCTGATATCGATAACAATGGTTGCGTCAGGTATGGCCTATCATTCGTCTGCATTGATAAATGCATGGCATTAATGCTGATAATGTGTAATTTTTGTGTGGATTCCTAATACATGTTGTGTTTGAATTATGCAGTAAATCAGAGTATGCCATATACAAGCTCAAGGAAATGGGGAAGATCTCGGAGAAAGATATATCTGAAATATGCAAGATATTTGACAGGCTAGACACTGGAAATTGTGGAAAGATTTCGCTTGTTGATCTCATGGAGAATGGCAGTCATCACGGTTAAACCAATAGTGGTGCTCCTACAAGCACCAAAGCTCGGTGCTTACCTAATGAGAAATGTACAAAATCCCCCTTACCGTTTCGTCCCTGAATCTACCTATTCAGAAACTGTTGTGTGAGTTTCCCTAACTGTTAGGTTCCTCAAAGCTCCTCTGTCTATCAGAAGGCCTCATTGTCCCCTTGGGGATCTAAAATATCTTGCTGACGGCCAAGATTCATATCTACATCGTGACGCAAACAGATGAAACACTTGTTACTGTTTGATTTTCGAATTGAAAGTATTGAAAACCCCATCAAGACTTGATTTGTTTGTGTCTTTAACTGATAAGAATATACTTGTAATGTTCATACAAATTGAATATACAGTGTTATAAAACTCGCCTGAGATTTTTTTTGCTCTTGAATATGTCCTTTTTGAAAAAATGGACAGGTCAAAGTTACATGATTCTACTAGTTTCAACAAGAAGCTTAGCAAGAATCCATTTATTTTCATGCTCTGTTGGACATCAAAGCAGCCATCAGCGCTAGAGCAGTTGGAGCCTTGTATCCATCAAAGTCATAAATGCCATCAATCTATCCATCCACAAACTTCAATCACTCTACCCAATTTGGTAGCTGCAGTTTTCTTGAAATGACTTGCTCTGGCATTCACAATGTCTGATCTGGCAACATCAAAAACACATTCATGCAAAACATTCAGACCGTTGCGGTTGTGGTTTATTTACTTTATTTTATTTCAAATCGAACCCCACGTCCCCGCACTCCTCCCTGGTCAACCCCACTTCTGCTAATTCCATATTTTCATTTCAGTCCTCCATGTTTGATAAAATACGAAAACCTCCCCTAGACCGCGTCAACCACCTCTTCAGCTTTCTGACTACTATAAAGAGTAAAGACATGAAGCAGAGCAGTTGTCCCTAGACTGCTCAACTTCTGTGAAATACAATGAATCGTCAGGAAGCCTCGGAGAAGACGATGAAGGATGAAACAAGTCAGATGAAGAAGAAGATATGGTCGTTGAAGAAGCTGATGATGTTGAAAAACAAGAAGTTGAAGATGAAGTCTTCTCAGGTTGTTCTGGCGAGCTCAACTTTCAGATGGAAGAGGGTGAAGAACATTCATTACTCTTTTTTTGACAATGTTGTGTTCAAGATCGTGTCTGTTTGTGAAGGGGTTGTTCTTGTTTCCACTGTTTGCTTCTTTTTCCTTTGCTGTGGATGCCATTTTTGAGTTTTTGTTCATTCAGTTTGATTTAACGGCTTTCTTTGTTTTTGTGGAATGTTCTAGAAGTTTATGCTGTGCTGTGCTGTTCTTGTTCATATGTTGTTATTAGTTTGGTTTGTAAGATCAGAAGAAATTATGTGAAGGTTGTTCCATTAGATCTGCAAAGAAGTTGAATGAAAAGGAGACAAAATTCATTGCAAACAGTTGCATACACTACGCATATGATATACAACTGCAAACTCAGTTTGTGAATGTTAAGGATACTTGACAGAAGAAGACAGGACTTGTTTTTTAGGATCTCATGGAAACTGAGAGTAATAGTTCATTCAGAGTCAGTTACAGATTCTTGAAAGTCCATCTCGCCACTTTCCTGAGATTGGTGCGTGAAATGAGTATTAGATGAATCATTCATATAATTGAAGGAGAGAGCATATGATTTTACCATTTTCTTTTTGTAATCTGACATGGCTTTATCAAACTCTGCCCTCTTTGCTGTGGCTATGTCGTAGTATTTTACCTTCTCCTAAAACAGAAAACACATTGAATAAAAACTATGTATGCAAAACATGAGTCTGTCAAGTGTCAATGTCCTTTATCTTATCATGTTTGGATCATCATGTGCAAGGTTAATGTAAGTTACCTCGTATGACATTGTGTTCCACTTCTCTCCACATGCCTTTCCAACCTGAAATGGAAGGTGCAGACATTATAGAAGCATGAGACATGGGCATGTCTTTGGAAAAAAAGGTATCATCTGGTTGAGCAATATACATCACGCATGGACTTCACATCTGGATTCTGTTCTTGATATCCTTTCCGGAAGTCTTCCCTTCAAATTAAGTAAAAACTGCCATATTCAGTAACTTCAAGACATCACATGTTGTATGTGAATCTTTGCGGAAGTAATGTAGCTTAAATTATCATGTAGATTACTAATGAATACTACAAGAACGGTATGGAGCACCCAAACACTGAAAGAAGTGTAAATTCACCTCTTGGAAGTTAGGCATTCAAAATAACAATTGTTGTTTAGCAAGCATGTTTGATACCCTTTTCTCAATGACTGAAATACTAATTTACATCATGAAACTAAAACCTAAAAAGATACTACCCAGGATTGTTGGACGGTGGCTTAGACAACCATACTAACCTAGGCTCCGACTTGGTTCTTTACACGTGAAACTCAAGTTCAGAGTTTACAATTAAGAGGTTGGTGGTGACTAACATAACCATCTCTAACCACAACTAAATATACAACATTCACAATATGACCAAACTTAATTACTATCTGTATGACTAACACAGTCGCCAAAATGTATCAGATTTACCACTTACAAGTTACCAATACCATGTGACAAACTCAGAAAAATAACAATGCAATCATCCATCTGCCGAACAAAAAAACGACCAATTTATCAAAACCAGCCCTTCTTGTTAGTATGCTAACTGAATCAATAACTGGAAACATAAATATAACTTCAAGAAAAAGAACGAAAGTCTAACGCAAAAGCTGAGAAGTATAACTCTCAACTCTAACACGCACAATCAATTTCAAACCCATTAGTCCCCTCAAATCCTTAGAATCAAGTGTCATCATTCTACCAATTGAATTCAAACCAAACTAAATAAACTAGACTACACAACTGCAGCTCCATTTAGTTCAAAGAACAATCTTTATGATAAAAAAGATGTAAAAGTCTACAAGAAAATTAAAATGAAGCAAAGACTGATACTTGAGATAAGAGGACACACAGGTAGTAGAAGAAAGCAGTTGGCGGCTTTTTAGGCTTGTTCATTTCCAACAATTTCCTACCAGCAACAACACCCTTCTTTTTCCCCTTCGTTTTAGATACCTTCTTGGGCTTCAGCACATTCCCCTTCTCTACATTTTTCCTCGCCGGCGGCTTCGATCTCAGAACCATCTTACTGATCCAAGAACTCGATCGTTAAAATTCAAACCTAATAATTAAACCTTAAATTAATTAAACATTGAAATACGAAACCCAACTTACTGACTAGCCCCGCCGCTAAGCTCTTGTTCTGTAGCCGGTGGAGACGGCGTCGATCGCCCGGAATTCTTCGCGGCTTTCTTCGCCATTTTTCTGCGCAGCTGTCCTGTCCGTCACCGTTTCAGCTTGCTTGACCTGGTGTTGAACTGGCAGTGCAGATTCCAAACGGCGGCGTTTTAACATAAAAGAAAAGGGCCGAGCAGAGGACTCAGAAAAGCAAGAGCCACGTGTACTGATATTGGAGAAACGACGCCGTTGTTTAACCATTTTTTTTTTTTTGACTGTAAATTTAATTTTTGGACTTGTAAATTTCAAGCAAAATTTAGATACAAACTGTAGTGCAAGATTTCACAGAACAAACACCTAAGTTGCTAATTACGCTGTGGCGAGAAAGAGAAGTCCTTACTGTCAACCAGCAAAAGGTTCAAGAATCACCGCACCATTAATAATGACAGATCAAGTCTCTGTGCATAGCAGAGGAGTTATAAAGACTTATATGTGTTACTGTAAAACATTATGAGATTCTCCAGCAAATATCAAGCCACTGTGAGTTGGTAAATGCTACAATATGGACATTTTAGGATGAACCTGAGTCTGACTGCATCAATGGCGTATTGACGCATCAGTTATAACCGGGAATGGATGGGCTTCTGTGTTGAAAACAAACTTATCCAGAGGAAGAACTGAACTATCCCCAAAGAGCAGGTATAGATATTTTAGTGTCTCCCCTAAGAAAAAAGTCTCCATCTTGTCACGTTTATTAGGAGGGATCATTGTCACATCATCTAAAGAACTGTATCCTCCAGATTCTACTTTTGTATATTTATCAAAGGCCTCAAATATTTCCAGCCCCATCACGATACCTGACAAGGTAAATAACAAACTTTAAACACCATGACTCAAAAGCATATCTTAAATCTCATCTGTTTCTATAAGAAAGAAATTGTAATTTGGAGATGCTTAGTAGTCCTGACATACTTTGGGTCCCCTGTGATGCGAAAAAGGACAAATAATGATTCGACAGTTTCAGGTCGCAGAAGATTGTGCCTATCAGCAGTTTTGATTATAATATCGTTCATATATTCTGAGCTTTTATTCCCACCGTCAAGTCCAGTTTCAGAATAATCCTGTTCAAAGTGAAACCAATACAGAAAATTATTGATAGACATTTAAACGAGTAAGACTAAGAGCTTCCAAAATAATCCTCAATGAGTAATAAACTGAAATAGCATATAAAGCATGTGGTATAAAATTAGATGCTTAAATTATAAGGGCGGTTAAGATTGCATATACTTATGAAACAAACCTCTGTGTGGAAGTAGGCAATTTCAGGAGCAAGACCAGTAGATGTGGTAGCATACATCTCAAAACACGTTTTAGCCAAATCTTCTGCTAGCTTCAAATTTTCCAAATCATCAAAGGTCATTAAATTGTCTCTCAAAGCATCTTGCTTTTTAATGCCTTTAGTAGCACCAAGAGCAAGAGTGCCGGGCAGGAAACACACCTGAGCAATGCAGAGAATACAAAACCATGAATAAGATAACAAATCTACTATGAAAACCCTAAAACATAAAGAAAATATCTAAGAAACACTATACTCGCGATGTAACTTCAATTACAGTAAACAACCAATTATGGCTTCTTTCCAAGGTTAACCATTCATTCATATGGCAGTCAACTGCTTCGGGTTAAAACAATTTCTTTAATTTAGGAGGAGAGAGATACCAAAATTCATGTTTAAAAAAAGGCTGGTAAGGAAGATACCAGGTGATCCATTTTGGGACTAAAAGAACCACTATGCCCAAAAGGCAATTCCCCAACAAAAACCAAATTGTTAGGGACAGATTTTCTGACAAGCAAGTGTCGCACACCCTTCATTGCTTCTTCATACATCTCATGCAAGTAGGTCAAATTTTTTGTTCCATAACTTCCTTGATGGAGCCAGACTTTTAATAGGTACTCATAATAACTATCACCACGGGATCCAAGTCGAATATTTTCTCCCTCAAAGTTACCAGTCTGTGGGCTGTAGAATCAAGGTCGAATAGAATTAACAACTTATATTAACTAATGCATCCCCAAAAGCCAAAAATTAAATGACAATAAACTGACATGCACTGAATTTGCTCTGAAAAATTATCCTCGAACTTAATAAAGGACAATGGTAAATTAGTTAGAAAGTTGTACAATTTTGAAAAGGAATATATTCCAAGGTATGTACCATTTTCGTCAGCAAAACGTAAATGGGAAGTCAATCAAAATGTATTAGGTAACAAAGCCAAATTTAAAACAGTGACATAATTTTTTTCGCAGTTATAGGTGATAATAGAATGGAGTGAAAATAACTCTTCAGCTGAGAGGGATAATAAAGTGAACAATGAGTCAAACTTAATGATCTTAATCATTAAATACCTGATGTAAATTGGTACAAGTCCTTCTACCTTCGGAAGGGTTCTTATGTGTTCCATAACTTTCATTGCTTCCATGCTATACTTTGGATCTCCAGAAACAGAACTGAGATAATTAAACTCTAGCTGCAACGTAGAGACTTCTGAAGTGCTACTCATTCCACCTGGAGCAGGATGGGCCGTCTGGTCACGCAACACAACATCACTATAAGGAATAGGCGTGGGACTGGAGGTGAAAGCATACATCAGATGATCAGCAAGATACTTCGCACGCTCTAGATAAACATTTGGTTTAGGTCCTTTAAATATTGATGTAGTAGCTTTTCCTCCACCACTTAAGTGATAGGCACTTAGGAGACCACCTACAACACGTATAGTAGTCTCAAATAAATTAACTTGGCCTTTCTTATTTATCCTACTGGTAAGATGTGCTTCAACCCATGAACCTGCTTCTTCCACAACATCATCAAGACCCATAATCATAGCAGTATCTAATGCATCCACAATAGTAGCACCAAGACCTCCTAACCCATCAACCCCCCTCTTGCTTACAGGCATTAGTTCATCATACCCCATTGCATAATTTTTATACCCAGACCACGCATGAACAAAAGCCTCCTTAACACTCTTTTGCCTCGCTAACCATTTCAATTTCCCAAAGCTATCACTTGTAACATTCTCATCAGGCGGCAACCGAGGGGGAAGCCTTGGTGGCTTCCTCAAAAGCTTCTTTATAGTATCTCCACCAAACAGTTTAACCTTATCTCCTCCTGTAGTCACATTTCCTTTAACGAAATCATGAACATTGGATCCGACGTGACTTGAATGTGTTAGCACTAAGTACACAACCCCAATAACAAGAAACATAGCAAGTAGTTTTCCGGTACTGCAACTAATAGTACGACGTCTCACATTGCTCGTCTGAATAGTCTGAGTAATCGCCTATTCACACGGAAGAATCTCAGTTAATAATATGTACATGAACTACCTCAATAAAAAAAATCAAAACTAAATTCAACAATGCGGATATCAGCAGGAAAAAAAATCAAAACCTGAAGCATCGAACGCTGCCGGAATTTCGCGTTGTCATAATTCACATCTTTCATAGAATAAGGTAAAGGCCTCGACATCCTTATCAAGGCCTGGCGCGGATCTCCGCCAGAAAGGATCCCAGAGACGATCCCGTGGCGCACTTAATTACACCTAATTTCAACCATCGGTGATAGATCGAATAGCGACAACGCGTCAGAGGTCGCGCAGAATTGACTTTCGTCAACTCTAGGTGAAATTGTCTTCAACGTAGAAATCGCTTATCCTTTGACCTCTCGAGTTTTAGAATGCGAAAGTCAACAGAGGAGGAATAGACGCCGACGACATTGAGGTGTTTGATCGTCCCCGGCGATCGGGTCACGGAGGAGACGAGACCGTGACATCGGTTGGGCCTGAAATGGGCTTAAATTAGGCCCAATTCGTATGCTTCATCAGATTGCGGTGGCGGACTGCTGCTACAAACGAGTGCGCTTTTGGTCAGAAACTGAAATGTCTTTGAGACAAAACATCAAACACCTGGAGTGCTGTCTCAGACGATGGAATCACTTCGCTGCAAGTCGATGCCTTTCGTCTCTAGCATTACGAAGACGTCAGCAGAGACAACGTTTCGAGAACGAGGTTCCGCAGGTTGATCCGTATGCGCTAATGAAAGAGGATCCAATTCAGATCTGCTCAGATTTATGGGTGAAGACATTCGCCGACCAAGCGAGAAAGCCGTTCCAGAATCTAACTGGGTTTTTATCGAAATTTGATTTGTGGGTTTTAGCGTATCAGCGATGTCACGCTAACGAGACTGGTACGTTTCCGCCTAAGAATGCTATTCATGCTCCGACGCTGCGTGATCTTATTGCTCTGCAGAATGAGGTGGTTCATGGTAATTTTAAGTGGAACAGGAAGCTTGAGCAATTTTAAGGAGTCCGAATGATAAGCCTATTGGCATGCTATCGAAACGGAGGCTTCAGTTGATGTTGGAGTCTGATGAACCTTGTTTTCAGGATCGGGTAGTGCAGGAAGTTCTTTTGTTGATTTTGGAACCGATATTTGAAGCTCGGTTTTCAGAAAAGTCTCATGCTTTCAGGCCTGGTAGGAATGCGCATACTGTGATTAGGACAATTAGGAGTAATTTTGCGGGGTATTTGTGGTTTCTGAAAGGTGATTTGAGTGAAATTTATGATAATGTGGATAGACATTTGGTGATGGATTATGTTGCGAAAGGGGTAAGGGATCGGAAAGTGATGGAATTGATCAAAACTGCTATAGGGAGACCTAGGAAAAGAACGAATCTCGATAAAGGAGATGATCGGGATGATTGGAGAAGTAAGAAGAAGAAGAGGGCTCCCAAGAAAAAGAAGATATTGAATGCAAATGAGCCTAAACCGGATCCTTATTGGCTGAGGACTTTCTATGATTTTGCGCCTAGAGAAGCAGCTAAAGTTCCATCTTACGGTAATTGTGGTATTCTTAGTCCGTTACTTGCCAATGTATGCCTCAATGAATTGGATCATGTGATGGAAGAGAAAATACGAGAGTTTTTCAGACCTTCGGAACATGATTCTATTTGGAAACATTCAATCAATGATGGTTGCCATAACCCTTCTTGGCCTGAGTTTGTTCCATCTAGTGGTAAGGAGAAGACTCGGAAAATGGATTATATACGTTATGGAGGACATTTCTTGATTGGAATTCGAGGGCCTAGGGAGGAAGCAGTTAGAATTCGTCAAGAGATTATTGAAGTTTGTGAAACCAAATTCGGTGTGAGGCTGGACAACTCAAAGGTAGAGATCGAGCATATTACAAGAGGAATTCAGTTCTTGGACCATATTATTTGTCGCAGAGTCATTCACCCAACTCTGCGTTATACATCTAGTGCTGGTACTATAGTGAGTCAAAAGGGTGTCGGGACTTTACTCTCCGTTACAGCCTGTTTGCAGCAGTGTATTCGTCAATTTCGGAAACTTGCATTTGTGAAGGGTGACAAGGATCCTGAGCCACTGCCTTGCAATCCAATGCTTTACTCCAGTCAAGCTCACACCAACTCTCAGATGAACAAGTTCCTCGAAACAATGGCAGACTGGTATAGATATGCTGACAATCGCAAGAAAGTAGTCGGGTTCTGTGCTTATGTGGTCCGTAGCTCTCTTGCTAAACTCTATGCTGCTAGATACAGACTAAAATCCCGTGCCAAGGTTTACAAAATAGCATCTCGTGATCTCAGCAATCCTTTAAGGGAGAGCACTAACAACTCTGCTCCTGAATACTCCGACCTACTAAGAATGGGACTAGTAGATGCTATCAGTGGAGTACAATTCTCTCATATGTCTTTAATCCCATCCTGCGACTACACTCCCTTCCCTAGGAACTGGATCCCTGATCACGAACGTGTCTTGAAAGAATACATCAAGCTCGAAGATCCCAAGTTCTTTTGCGATTTGCATAAATCGATTAAAACTAACGGGTTGACGCTTCCTCAAGAAGAGGTCTCTGAAATCTTATGGCACTGTAAGACTCTCGGAGTTCGAAACTACATCCATACATCAAATGCTGCCTCTGCAAGCAAACCAAGCTGATGACCTCTGCAACCAAGCTTCTGAATTTGCAGAAGCAAAACAAAATTCAGGTGATCAAAATGTACAGGATGTACTTTAAACCGATGCTCCATTGAATCGGATTTTGTCGAAATTTAACTTTATTAAAGAAGTATCAATCAAAGCTGAATCGGGCTTCAACCACTGGGCTTGTTTATTTTGGTTCAAGTCATGAAGCCCAGTAATTAAAGCCCAATATAAGTTGATGGCCAGCCCAAACATGTGTAGATTTTTTAATTAGAGAGTTCGGTCAAACAACAGTCAAACTAAATAGCTTAGTCGGTCAAATTTCTCATTTATGGTTCACAAGCATTTGCCCTTTGCTGCAATTCACAGAAAAACTGAAACACAAATTACGCGACAAAGACGGAAAAGTCTTTATTGAAACCAAAAGCACATGTGAAAGTTATTTTAGAGATACTGTAGTAGCATTACCTTTGCTACAAGTTAATAAATTGATTTGTGGATCGCTAACTCTTTGGCTCAGATGTATATATCCTGATTAGTAATATCAAATGTTGTCTAATTGATTTCCGAAATAGATATAGATGGATATTGATAATCGTCAATCTTAACTGTCGCAAATTCAACCGTCATATTTAATTAATATTTTAATTTTAATATTAACTGTCTCTTAATCAAATCAACGACTGAGCTTAAATTTGTGTTACAAAAATACCGTCTCTTGTTTTTCACCCCTAATTGCTGAATCAAATATCTAGACCTCAATTGGAGGATTACTAAAATGCCCTCCAAAACGCTTTTCAGCGTTCCACAAGCTCTGAAATTACCAAACTATCAATTACTTTCGAATCCTTCCCTCCTTTTAGATATGAGAAAAAATAGTGTAAAGAAAATGCAAAAAAGAGTGAATTTTTCATGAAAAATTGAGAGAATTTACTTTGTTATTTTTTTCATTTTTCTTCATACAAAAAAAAACATTCAAATATTTTTCTTTAAATTTTTCATTAAAGTTTCTTTTCCACCTATTTTCATGCAACCAAACGGAGCATTTATCTCGAAGCAAACGTCAAAGTACCTTCGTCTAGCATCAGTAATTGGTGTTTGCATCACTATTCTAAAATTATTACCAACGAGTTGTGATTGAGATATACAATTTATTTATATATCACGATTAAGAGGAGGGTTTTAAGAGAACAAGTAAATATTTGTGAGACGGAAGTATATCATCTCAATCATTTATTTTTATTCATCCAACGATTGATATAGACAATCATCATTTTCAACCACCCGTATTTTAATAAATTCATCCACTTATTTTAATTAAAAATTAATTAAATTTCAAATGTTTGATAAATCAAAATCAGCTATTTACATGATGCCTCTACGAGATTCATTTTTCTCTAGATTCCACTCTTACGAGTGAATTGATTCTTTAAAATGACTTTTATGCACTAAGTTGACTTTTATGTACTAAGTTGACTTTCCATTACAAGGCTGTGATTTATTTGTCGATTTAGTTACCAATTACAATTACGAGCAGCCGAATAGCACATATTTCCATACGCTATTTTCGAAGTGCATTTAAAAAAAGAAAAATCTCGAAATCACATTCTCACACGTGCGTGGACAACATTTAAACATTAGCCATTGTTGTATGAATAAATATATAAATTTGTCGTAAAATGCAATTAATATAAAATATATAGTTTGTACGAATAGGATCAATATCAAGTGAGACATTCATATAAGTGTGAGACAATAGGACTTAATCTCATTTATTCATTTTTATCAATCGAATAGATGAGAATTAAAGATAATATTCTCAAGCGCCTCGTGTTTTACGCACAATTATCCTTTATTTTAATTACAAAATAAATTAATTTCAACCGTTAAATAATCAAAATCAACGCTTAGGATCATGCCTTACCGTCTCACGAATTTTATTTGTCTCACTTAACCCTGCACGAATAAATACATAAATTGTTGTAAAATGCAATTAATAAAAAAAAATATTTTTGTACACGATTCATCTGCACAGCTGAATGAAAATATATTTGCATATATAAATGCGGTTTAAAGTAATGAAACAGAGAATTTAAACAGTTTATATTTCACAAATTCATAAAAACAGTTTGAATCGTTTTACACGTGGGTTAAATCCAATTATAGTTATTATCCGTTTTAAGAATTATATCACCAGATTTTCAACGTGACTTTACATCTCTGTCATTTAACATGTATAAATCAAACGTTGTTATCACTTACCTCAAATTGTACGATCCATTCCCTGCCTGCTGTTCTCTGTCTCAAACCTCTTCTGTTAAAAAACATAATCGTCAGATTTGGTGTTACAGTAGATATCATGAATTTGGTTGACATGAGAATGAGCCCCAACTTGAAGCAGGAGCATTCGAGCAACGGCTCAATGACTCGGATCGAGCGTGTCCTAGTGGTGCACAAGGGACGAGCCATCATCAAATGCCCATGTTTTACGATGGTGCATTTGACGCAACAGAGCGTCAGGCTAGAGCCATTCTGTTGCTGATCAGCCATGAGACTCAACAGAAGCTGATTAAAGAGGAAGGCAAGAATGGAACTGCTCGAACGACTCCAGAGTCAATCAAGCAACAGCAACGAGTTTACTGTCAGAAGTTTTGGCCAATGATGAAAGGATCATTGCAGAGGTATTTACACAGCAGGAGGCTTAGAGCTCAAGCTAAGCTGGCTAGTTAGAATATATTTCACATTGATATATTCCTGAATTTTATGATAAATATATTAACACAAATCAGGTGAAGGGATTTGTTTGCATTTATTTAACTTTTCGGGTTATATTCACCTGATGATATTCATTTCAAAACAAAAATAAACTTGCATAAAAATCAAAGAAATCGTCAGGTACCTGATGGTGATCATACCTTGTCATAAACTGCTAGGAATAAACTGTGCCACTGGATTTGATTGGATTTGAGATTAGAATGCTCCTACCATTGCATATCACCTTCCTGTAACATATCATTAACAGTTAACACAAATACGACAGATCAAGAAACTTTAAAAGTTAACTCGTCCAGCCTAAGCTGTTTTAAATCCATCCATGCCTGTTCCATAAAGCTTCAATAACTCAAAAAGAAGGGTTAAACAAATTTAGTATGCTGCATAAAGCTCTGGCAAAAAAATCGAAATGCCTACTGACAGACATTAACACACCAAAACTGTAACCCTACTGATTTTCCATTTAGCGAATGTACCAATTGGCTATAAGTTGGAAACAGACGAAGCTGGAGTCCTGACGCGATGGCTGTGACTCCCGGATGGACCCAGCTTATTGCAGGACAAAATACCAACATTGATGGACTTGGTGCGACTATATATTTAGCACTCATCCATTTCTTTCCACATGAATCATCAGGTAAAGATTAAAAATGCTGTAGTTACTATCTCTTGCATCACCTAATTTAGATAACTCTTGACATAAGCCGCTAATCAATCGCAACAATGCCCTCCCATGTGTGTTTATCACAAATCACTACCAGCTTGCACATCTAATCCACTGATCATAAATCACATAAATTTGTGTTCATTGTGAAATGATAAAATATCTTACACTTTGATACAGCCTCAGGCCATCAGAAACAGCAACTATTTTTTTGAGTCACAGCCTCCATTCGGTATAAAACTAAAATTCATGCATCTTCAAGTCTCTTTTCACGTTGGCTTCAGCCATGACAGAAGTCTTTGGATCCAATAGTTAAGTTTTCCTACTGCAGCGCAGGAAAAAAGACAAGCACTTGGAGACACAAACTTCAGATAACACAATGCAAAGCAAACGTAATATCATTATTCCGCAATGCAGTGAATACTTTTGCAAACACAAGTTAGTGAAAACTTCTATTTTGCGCTTGGTTATAAAAGCAGCTAAACAATCCATCTCCGGATCCCTGATCACCATCATTTTCAAACAGAATTAAGAACAGTGATTTCAATATACTCACGTTTGAAAAACCTTCTTGGACGAAATCAATGACCATAGAGCGACAACCACAGAACACAAAAAGTCACCTACTTCCATAGCGTCAATAAAATACCTTTCTCAAAAAGAGCTCAGAGTAAAACACTTGTGGAAGGTAAAATATATGTTTGGTCCCTCGTCCACTTTCGACATTGGTTCTTTACAAGCAAGACCCACTTCTTAATAGTTACTTCCAACTGTCAAACTTATCTGCAAGTTTATGTATCAAAAACTTATTAATGGAACTAATGTATAAAAATAGCTGACAAATACCTGAGCTATCGATGGTTTTTTTGACGTAGCAATGCCTTGTAGTTCATCACACCAGCTCCCTATAGAATGGACGCAAGCTTTTACGATCATTACTCTCTTTTTTCTTCTTTTTTGCAAAAATGGATTCAAAGTTGAAACCTACCGACAACTGACCAGATATGATGGAAATCAGGAAGGCATATTAATTGTATCAGATTTATCAGCTTACACAACTCCAGCATTTTGCAGAGACCTACTTACAATAGAAACACTGAGTAGCTGAACCACTCAGATACAGCATACCTTCTCAATATCCAGCTTATTTGATAAAAGTTGTCAGTGTCAAAAGTTTCATTCAAGTAGTTTACTCTCCTGAAAGAAAATATCAAGTAAATTTCAATATCAGAGCATGTGCATCCCTTTCTGAAGATCAGCACGCCAAAGTATCATCCCAAAATAATCTGAAATACTTCCATCATAAGCATGAGCTCACTTACATATCAAAACGTGAGACGGCCATATCTTGAAATCATCTGAAATGATTTGATGATAAATATGATTGAAATAAAAAGGCATTGTACGTACCAAATATATCGGTTGTAAAAGTTATCGAAAAGTCTCGCCTCTCTGTAAAAGTTATGCCAATTTTTCGGTATTACCATGAACATCAGTATTATCATTTGAATACATATCCAATTTATAGTTTGTTTTCGGATTCTGAGGAATTTGTTTTCCCTGTTTAAGTATTCCCACCCCTCTTTACCCTTCGAACAATCATGTTAAAAGCTATGCATAGAGCAATCATCAATATATGACAAAAACGAAAGGTCGGATATATTGTAAACCAATTGATGTTGCTTTCAGTATGGTAGTAAAATTGGTGACCCAGTGCACCACCTCTGCCAAATAGAACTGCAGAAAGTATAAATGACAGCAGACCAATTGAATTCATACTCGATTTGAATGCACACCAATTGAATCCATGTTCAATATGCAGACAAATTGAAATCAAGTTCGATATGCAGACCAATTAATATCATATTCAACCAACGTTTCCCACTTTCAAACCCTCACAAGCATTTTCAGATGCATCCATCATATAGTTATCTAGAAGAGAATACCATTGTCTAAATAGAATAATACTCCACTTATTTTCCACTACCAATTTCAAAGGAAATTTCGCAGAACAAGACCCTAAAATGATCCGATAATTTCATAAACAGTAAAAAGTAGAGAGACAATACATTTCAAGAAAGCTTTTAAGTTTAACCCCAAAGAAACCCCATTTCAACTATACCATGATCCGAAGCATAATCATCTAAAAGCCGACAACCAAATTTAAAAGTCCGCCATCGTATACCCACAAGCCCAAATTACGGAAGAAAATATCAAGTAAATATCAATATCAGAGTACGTGCATCTCTGCTGAATTATAAGACTCAGCATGCTAAAGAGTATTTCAAGCCCACAATCCCAATTTATACTTTGTTTTTGAATTTCGGGAATTCGTTTTCCCATGTTCAAGGTACTGTATTTCCCACCCCTCTTGACAACCATGTTAAAAGCAAAGCATACAGCGATCATCATATAAAAACAAAAGGTCGGATATATCGCAAGATGTCGCTTTCAATATGGTGGTAACATTGGTGACCCAATGCACCACCTCTGCCAAATAGAACTGCAGAAAATAGAAATGATCGCAGACCAATTGAAATCATATTTGATTTCGATGCAGACCAATTGAAATCATTATTCGATTTCGATGCAGACCAATTGATATCATATTCAACCAACATATCCCAATACACTTTCAAGCCTCTTCAAATGAACCCATCATATAGTTTTCTTTTATGTAAAATAACAGTCTCCACAAAATACTCCGCTTATTTCCCACAACCAAATTTCAAAAGAGATCTTGCAGAACAAGAACTCAAAATGATGCAATAATTTCATAATCGGTCAGAATAAAACTAATCCATCCTTACAGACTGTAGTGTACAAGATTACATTATAAAGAAATCTTTTAAGAACTCCAAAGAAACCCAATTTCAGCCACACCATGATCCGAATCATAATCATCTCAAAGCCCACAACCAAATTTCAAATTCAGTCAAGACTCAAGAGCATCGTACACCCAAAAGCCCTAAGAATGAAAATTCAAAAGAATCCGGCATAACAAGAACTCAATATGACCCGATGATTTCATAATCAATTGAAAGAAACTAATAAATCCATAGAGACAGCATTCTACGACGATTATATTTCCGAGAATCTTTAATCACGCAAAAACCCCCCAATTTCAACCACACCGTGATCCAATCATCATACACCCAAAAACCCTAAATTCTCAAACGAAATCCGTAATTTAGAACCGATTCAAACAACAAACAAACGAAATCCTCACCATAGATCGCCCAATCGTCATTTTTCAAGAACTCCATTCTTTCAGATCTGTTGAATTGCAATTTTGAGTACAACGAAATTATTTATAGATAACTGATTGCGTCGGTGTAAAGCTGCTCTTGTTTATGACGTCATAAATACGTTCCCCACAATGTTAATTATTAAATTTGAAATTATTCAAATTTTTATGACCGTTTTGCTTCTTCAACAGTCAAGGCCCAATTAAGAAATATGGGCCTGTGCCTAACAGAGGCCCAAACCAATATCTCTTGCAGCACTTACTTTGGATAACTCTTGACATAAGCGTCAACAGACTGATCAATCACAACAATGCCCTCCCAAATGTTCATCACAAGTCACTACCAGCCTGCACATCTAATTCACTGATCATAAATCACGTAAATTTGTGCTCATTTTGAAATGATAAAAATTTATACCCGTCAAACGGATGGACGGTAAATGGACGGATGATAAACGATTGTCATCCGTTTAATCCGTTAAACTTAAATGGATTAAATAGAATTGTAAACGGATGACGGATTAATGGATAATCCATTTATCCGTTTACCATCCATGTCCATTTACCATCCATTTATCCATTTATCATTCGTTTATCCGTTTATGAGTTAATTATAAATGAATGGTAATAAGATAATAAACGGATGGTAAATGAACGCTAAATGGATAGTGGTTCATCCGTCAATCCGTTTACCATCCGTTTATTAAATGGATGGTAAACGGATATGGTTCATCCGATCCATCCATTTAATAAACGGATGGTAAACGGATTTGGATGACTTTATCACGGATGGTTAATGGATTGAATTAAATGGACGGGTGATGGACACTAAACGGATATGGATAAATTTGACATGTCTTGATAAAATAGCTTACACTTTGATTCAGGCCATCAGAAACAGTAAAATTCATGCACCTGCAAGTCTCTTTGCACGGTGGCTTCAACCATGACAGAAGTCTTTGGATCCAACAGTTAAGTTTTCCTACATCAGGGCAGGAAAAAGACAAGCACTTGGAGACACAAATTTCAGATAACACGACGGAAAGCAAACACGAACGATCCATGTCTGGTTATGGAAGCAGCTAAACAATGAATAATTTTGTAAAAACCAGTTTTTGCTCTTGGTTATGGAAGCAGCTAAACAATCCATGTCTGGATCCCTAATCGCCATCATTTTCAAACAGAATTATGAACAACGATTTCGATATAATCAAGTTTGAAAAACATAAAGATACATTCTTGCCTTCTTGAATAAAATCATAAAAAGCCACATATTTCCATACCGTCAGTAAAACTCCTCCTTTCTCAAAAAGCGCTTAGAGTTAAAGCTCCCATAGAACCCAAAAGTGGCTCTGCATAATAGCTCCGATATAATGGAAATCAGGAAGGCATATTAGTTGCATCAGATTTATCAGTTGACACAACTCCAGCATTTTGCAGAGACCATGCTTACATCTCTTGAAGCATAAATGTTATTTGATAAAGGATGTTAGTATCAACAGTTTCATTCAAGTACTTTGCTCCCCTGAAAGAAAATATCAAGTAAATTTCAATATCACAGCATGTGCATCCCTTTCTGAAGATCAGCATGCCAAAGCAACATCCCAAAATATTCTGAAATACTTCCATCATAAGCATGAGCTCACTTACACATCAAAATTATGGAAAAGTCTCGCCTCTCTGTAAAAGCTATGCCAATTTTTCAGCATTACCATGAACATCAGTATTTCCCACCCCTCTTTGCCATTCGACAACCATGTTAAAAGTGATCATCAATATATAACAACAAAAGGTCAGATATACCGCAAATCAGTTGATGTCGCTTTCAATATGGTAGTAACATTGTTGACCCAGTGCACCACCTCTGCCAAATAGAACTGCAGAAAGTATAAAAGACAGCAGACCAATTGATATCATTTTCAATTATGAAAGCAGACCAATTGAATTCATATTCAATTTGGATGCAGACCAATTGATATCATATTCAACCAACATATCCCACTTTAAAACCCTCCCAAGCATTTTCAAATGCATCCATCATATAGTTATCTAGAAGTGAACGTCATTCTCTACAGAGAATAATACTCCACATATTTTCCACACGACCCATTTCAAAAGAGATCTCACATAACAAGAACCCTAAAATGATCCGATAATTTCATAAACAGTAAAAAGAAACTATTCAATCCGTAGAGACATCATTCTACAATGATTATATTTTCAAGAAATCTTTTAAGTTTTATCACCCTAAAGACACCCCAATATCAAGTATACCATAATCGGAAGAATAATCATCTCAAAGCCCTCAACCAAATTTAAAAGTCCTTCAACGTAAACCCATATCAAGTAAATTTCAATATCAGAGTATGTGCATCCCTTCCTGAATTATAAGACTCATCCTGCCAAAGGGTTATCTAAAATATTCCGAAATACTTCCATATCAAAATGTTAGATGATCAATACTTTTCAACATCAGAAATGATTTGATGATGCGTAAGATCGAAATAAAAAGGCATTGTACGTACCAAACATATCAGTTGTTATGGAAAAGTCTCGCCTCTCTGTAACTTTCATTGGTGTGCATCAAGTCGATTTTTCGACATTACCATGAACATCAATATGACCATTTGGAGACAACCCAATTTATACTTTGTTTTTGGATTTCGGGGAATTTGTTTTCCCCTGCTCAAGGCACTGTATTTCCCACCCCTCTTGACAACAATGTTAAAAGCTAAGCATACAGCGATCATCATATAAAATAACAAAAGGTCGGATATATCGCAAACCAATTGATATCATAT